>CP125815.1:17217500-17507964 GCA_036287905.1 Corylus americana | reverse complement strand
ACCGGGACCCCGGTTCCGGTCCCGGTTTTTGGCACCCGGTCAAAACCGGGAAAACCGGAACCGGGTATTATTTTATTAAATAATATATATATATATATATATATATATATATATATATATATATATTTTAATTCTTTTACTCTTAGTATTACGCAATACTGCCAATGTGTCTTTTGAAGGTTTTCGCCTTTCGGTGTTTTAATATATATATATATTTTTAATTCTTTTATTTTTTTGGGTTTTGAATTGTTGTAGTAAGGGGTATTTATTTCTTGTGCATGTTGGTTTGTTTACATACTTGTTTTTACTTTTTATTGTTTTAATGTTTTCTTTATGTATCTAATTTAAAATTATGTTTAGGGTATTTTAAAAAATTTGAATTTTTATTTCTAAGGCTCATATAGGCAAAAACATTGATTATTTAGGATTTTTATGCTTTTTTAGGTTTATTTTTTAATTATTTGAAACAATCACAATCAAGCCTCTTTAATTTAGACAAAAAGATTAATAATTTTTTTTTTTGAAATGAGCTAACTTACGAAAAAAATAATGGGCTTATTTTAGGCCCAATATCTAAAATAAGCCCCAAACACTAATTATTTTCAAAAACCGGGCACCGGACCGGGTAAAACCGGAACCGGCCGGGAACCGGGACCCCGGTTAACCGGGGTCCCGGTTAACCGGGGTCCCGGTTCCGGTTCCGGTTTCCCAAAACCAAGAACCGGGGTACCCCGGTTCCGGTTCCGGTTTTGGCCAAAAACCAGGAAACCGGACCGGGTTGACACCCCTACTTAGAGGAGAGGCAGCAACTTAAGCAAGAAAAAGGAGAGAAAGAAGAAAAGAAAAGCTTGCCGAGAGAGAGACACTTGTGTGCTGTAGAGAAAAAGAGATACACCATTTTCTTTAATTTTGATCTCACTTTTGGAGTGCTGAAATGCTTAGAGAATTTTAGAGAATATTTTTCTCTTTTGTATCTAATTCTCTTTTGAGTGAGATTGGGGTGTATTGGGGCTTTTGGGTTTGAGTGGTTTTGTTTGTACTACTCTTTGTACTCCACTTTTTGTTAGTGAATTTCTCCTGGATCGTCTCCGCCAGTGGATGTAGGCTTGTTAAGCCGAACCACTTAAATCTTGGTGTCTTGTGTGGTTGTGTTATTTTTCTATTCTGCACTTTTCTACTTCTTTGGTGATCTTGGAATTTGCATTTGTCACAACAAACTGGTATCAGAGCTTGGGTATTTATTTTGCGGGATGGCTACTGCAAAATTTGAAGTAGAGAAGTTTGATGGTCAGAATAGTTTCAGCCTTTGGCGCATCAAGATGCGAGCTTTGTTACGACAACAAGGCTTGGCGAAGATTTTGGATGGCGAGGTGCCATCAACATCATCAACGGAGGAAACGAAGGAACTTGAAGAAAAAGCCCACAGTGCAATTTTGTTGTCTCTTTCAGATGGAGTTTTAAGAGAAGTTGCCGATGAAGAAACAGCCGCTGGACTTTGGAAGAAGCTGGAGAGCTTGTACATGAAGAAATCCCTCACTAACCGATTGTATTTGAAGCAACGGTTATATACCCTCAAGATGAAAGAAGGTATGCCTCTTTGTGATCATCTTGATGACTTTAATAGAATTATTTTGGATCTGAAAAATATTGATATTAAAGTAGATGATGAGGATCAAGCCCTGATTTTGTTATGTTCACTACCGGATGCCTTTGATAATTTTGTTAATTCAATGTTGTATGGTAGAGATACTATCTCCTTAGCTGATGTTAAATCTGCTTTAAATTCTATGGAGTTGAGGACAAGATTGAATAGTAAAGGTAGTGATAATCAGGCAGAGGGTTTATTTATTAAGGGTCGTTCAGAAAATTCTTCTAATTTTAGAGGTCGATCCAGTGAGAGGGATTCGGGTAAAAGTAAATCAAGAGGCCGATCACAGTCCAGGTCAAAGAAGAAAGTAAAGTGTTACTATTGTAAAAAGTATGGGCATTATAAATCCGAGTGTCCGAAATTGAAAAATAAAGAGGAAGGTGACAGGAAAAGTTCCTCTTCTGTGGCTAGTGTTGTCGAAGGAAATTCTAAAGGTTTAGACCTTGTCCTTGCCGTTACCATTTCTAATGATCGTTCTAACGACAAGTGGGTCCTTGATACTGCTTGTACATTCCATATGTCCCCTAAAAGGGATTGGTTTACTACCTATGATTCAGTCAATGGTGGTTCAGTCTTGATGGGAAATAATGTCGCCTGCAAGATTGTTGGTATTGGTACAATCAGAATTATGATGCATGATGGGATTGTGAGGACTTTGACGAATGTTCGACATATACCAGATTTGAAGAAAAATCTTATTTCATTGGGCACTTTGGACTCCCTTGGATACAAGTATTCCTGTGAAGGTGGAGTTATTCGGGTTAGCAAAGGCTCATTGGTTATAATGAAAGGTAACAAGGTTGATGGCCTTTACTTTCTTCAGGGTAGTACGGTAACAGGTTCAGCTGCTGTGTCTTCTTCAGATGATCCAGATTTAGACACTACCCGGTTATGGCATATGCGGTTGGGTCATATGAGTGAGAGGGGTATGACAATCCTGAGCAAGCGGGGTTTGCTTTGTGACCAGAAAACAGGATCTCTTGACTTTTGTGAGCATTGTGTGTTCGGGAAACAGTGCAGAGTCAAGTTCAGTACAGGCATCCACAGAACTAATGGTACATTGGATTATATCCATTCAGATCTATGGGGTCCCTCTCAGGTTCCATCAAAGGGTTGTGCTCGATATTTTGTTACATTTATTGATGATTATTCGAGAAAAGTCTAGGTGTATTTTTTGAAGAAGAAAAGTGATGTGTTTGTCACTTTCAAGCAATGGAAGACATTAATTGAGAATCAGACTCGGAAGAAAATCAAGCGACTCAGAACAGACAACGGCATGGAATTTTGTGGTGGTGAATTTAATAAATTCTGCAAGGATGAAGGCATTGCTAGACATCGCACAGTTAGTCATACTCCACAGCAAAATGGGGTTGCTGAGCGGATGAACAGGACTCTCTTGGAGAGAGCGCGTTGCTTACTTTCAAATGCCGGGTTGTCTAGAGATTTTTGGGCTGAGGCGGTCAATACTGCTTGCTATTTGGTCAACCGTTCTCCATCAACAGCCATTGATTGTAAAACTCCTTATGAGATATGGTCTGGTACTCCTGCTGATTATTCATTTTTAAAAACTTTTGGTTGTCCTGCTTATTGTCATGTGAATGATGGTAAGCTTGAGCCTAGGTCAAAGAAATGTATATTTCTAGGCTATGCGGATGGGGTGAAGGGATATAGATTGTGGTGTTCTGATCCTAAATCACCTAAGTTTATAGTCAGTAGAAATGTTGTATTTGATGAATCTGCCATGCTTCACCCGAGAAAGGAGTCTATTGTTTCTGCAGGAAAGGAGCAGGGTTCTAGCAAGGAGGTGGAGCTTCAGGTGGAGGCTTCACAGAGGGTGCGAGATAACACTCAAGATCAGCCTGTTACAGATGTTCATGATTCCAGTTTTGATGATGATTATCCACAAGAAGAGCAAGAGACCAGTATTGCGGCTGGTAGACAGAGGAGGCAGATTAGGCCACCTCAGAGATATGGCTATGCAGATTTGGTAGCATATGCACTTACTGTGGCAGAGGAAACTGCAGTCCAGGAGCCTTCCACTTACTCAGAAGCTGTCACAAGTAGTGAGTCTGCTCAATGGGTTGTTGCCATGAATGAGGAGATTGAGTCTCTTCATAAGAACCAAACATGGGAATTGGTGAAATTGCCTAAAGGCGCTAAAACTGTTGGTTGCAAATGGATCTTTAAGAAAAAGGAAGGAATCCCAGGTGTTGAAGATGCAAGGTTCAAGGCACGTTTGGTAGCAAAGGGCTATAGTCAAAGAGAAGGTATGGACTTCAATGAAGTTTTCTCTCCTGTTGTGAGACATAGTTCTATTCGTGTTTTGCTTGCCATGGTTGCTCTAAATGATTTGGAACTTGAGCAACTTGATGTGAAAATTGCATTTCTGCATGGTGAGCTTGAGGAAACCATTTACATGCATCAGCCAGAAGGGTTCATTGCTGAAGGTAAAGAAGATCATGTTTGTCAGTTGAGGAGGTTGTTGTATGGTTTAAAACAATCTCCAAGACAATGGTACAAGCGCTTTGACAGCTTTATGATCGGACATGGTTACACAAGAAGTAGCTATGACAGCTGTGTGTATTACAGGCAATTGTCTGATGGTTCTTTTGTTTATTTGTTACTCTATGTGGATGACATGCTTATTGCTGCTAAAAGCACGTTGGAGATTAAGAGATTGAAATCTATGCTGAGTGATGAATTTGAAATGAAGGATTTGGGTGCTGCGAAGAAAATCCTTGGTATGGAGATTCACAGGGATAGAAAAGCGGGAAAGTTGTACTTGTCACAGAAAAAGTACATTGAGAAAGTACTTGAACGCTTTGGTATGCATAATTCTAAACCAGTGAATACTCCACTTGCAGCTCATTTCAGACTTTCAGCAGCGTCAGCCCCACAGAGTGAGGAGGAGGAGCAGTTCATGTCGCGTGTTCCTTACTTCAGTGCAGTTGGAAGCATCATGTATGCTATGGTGTGCACTCGTCCAGATATTTCACAGGCAGTCAGTGTTGTTAGTCGCTACATGGCGAATCCGGGCAAGGTTCACTGGCAGGCAGTGAAATGGATACTTCGTTATTTACGGGGCACTACAGATGTTGGTTTGGTCTATAATAGAGGCAGTGATATCAGTTCCAGTGTCATTGGTTATGTTGATTCAGATTATGCTGGTGATTTGGATAAAAGAAGATCTCTGACAGGTTTTGTTTTCACTCTCTCGGGGTGTGCCATTAGTTGGAAAGCGACTCTACAGTCGACGGTTGCTTTGTCCACTACGGAGGCAGAGTATATGGCAGCAGCAGAGGCAGTGAAAGAAGCAATTTGGCTCAGAGATTTGGTTAGTGATCTGGGTTTGCAGCAGGATGAGACTGTTGTATTTTGTGACAGCCAGAGCGCAATACATTTGACCAAAAATCAAATGTATCATGAGAGGACCAAACATATTGATGTCAGATATCATTTTCTTCGAGAGGTCGTGACACAAGGTGATATCATAGTGAAGAAAATTGCTACGGCGGAAAATCCAGCAGACATGTTGACTAAGCCACTTCCGATCCTCAAGTTCAAGCATTGCTTGGGCTTGATTGGTGTTTGTCGTTTGTAATTACCCTTAGGGGTGTTGGAGGAGACGTCTTGAGGAGATTTGAGTTGAAGACTTGATGAAATTCAAGTCAAGGTGGAGATTTGTCAGAATTGGTGACTTGTTTTCACAAGTCTTACCGTGGGCCCCATAGGAGTATGGCATCCCATACTTTTTGTCTTGTTTTTTCTCTCCCACACGTCCATGTGCTCTTCATTGATTGAGCTTCTTCTAGAAGCTTTGTGAAAAAGGCTTTGTTTGTTGTTTTATTTGAAGCCATTCAGTCATCAAGCTTAGAGGAGAGGCAGCAACTTCAGCAAGAAAAAGGAGAGAAAGAAGAAAAGAAAAGCTTGCCGAGAGAGAGAGACTTGTGTGCTGTAGAGAAAAAGAGATACACCATTTTCTTTAATTTTGATCTCACTTTTGGAGTGCTGAAATGCTTAGAGAATTTTAGAGAATATTTTTCTCTTTTGTATCTAATTCTCTTTTGAGTGAGATTGAGGTGTACTGGGGCTTTTGGGTTTGAGTGGTTTTGTTTGTACTACTCTTTGTACTCCACTTTTTGTTAGTGAATTTCTCCTGGATCGTCTCCGCCAGTGGATGTAGGCTTGTTAAGCCGAACCACTTAAATCTTGGTGTCTTGTGTGGTTGTGTTATTTTTCTATTCTGCACTTTTCTACTTCTTTGGTGATCTTGGAATTTGCATTTGTCACAACAAGAGAAGTCTACGTTTATATCCTAAAATGTGGCCTTCCTAGCTGGGATATGTTTTGTCTTTGTCTAACCCAGAAATGCTATCATGCTCCACTGCAAGTGCTGACGATTCTAGTTGTTTTAGCAAATATATATGCAATGCCTTAGAAAAAAAAAAAATTACCATCAATTTATGTCTCTTTCTGCAGGATCTCACCTTTCGATAATGCCAGGCTGATTTAGATTTGAGTAACAGATATATAAAACATTTATGTTCAGTTCTTATATTGGATTATCTTTTGGCATCAACATATATACCAATTTTTTTTTTGTCAAGTTCTTTTACTTATTGTAGGTAGACTCCAATAAAATGTTTAGACTTTTTAATGGACTCTATGTTAGTATCACAGTTGGACATGAATGACATGATTTTTTCCTCACTTAGCATTCGATAATGGCTCTAAATTTGAAAAGCTATTAGTTAACAAGAGTCAAAATAACAATCCTTTTGTTTTTCTTAATTTTCTGTATTGTGTAAAATATTTAAAATAATGGTATTCAATTCAATAACCTAATGAGAAATGGAAAGAAAAAAAAAAAAATACAAACGGCAAAATTAAGCTAACAAGAGAGTCAGTAAGGAAGAGTCATCCATTAGTACGAGTGAATCACTTGATAAATCGATACAAAATGTTTGAAGTTGTTGGTTCACAAAGCCAAAAAAAAAAAAATGCGAAAATGTATACACCACTGCAAGTCTTGATGGAATACGAAGAACATCAGAGTCTTTGTTTGCTCAATCCATGGAACCTTCAACGATTTTCCTACCCTTTCATTTGACTTGTATTTCATATTTTCTACAGAGCCATCCCTCAATATTAGGCATCTTCTGGTAGAAAAATAGTGTACATTTATCTAGCAGAGAACAAAGTATGTACTTGGATATTTGTCCTAATTCCTTCAAAAGATCAAAACGTAGCAGTAAACCAGAAGTAACCGAGGTACTAGCCAAAGTGATTGCAAGAATTGGAGCCCAGGGCCTTGCACTTCTATAAATCAAAAAACAAGCTGCGCAAAAGACTACCAGCATGCTCACAATGGACGTATAGAGTGCTGTGAGTCCAATTAAAAAGATCGAAGGTATTGTCTCGAATAAATCCTCTTCTGTGTAACGTGACATGAACATTGACAAGAAAACGAGTATGGAAGATGAAGAGGCAACCATTGCTATTACATCTGATATGAAAAATACCGTAAACCAATTGCTTTTCGATAATATAGGAGTGCCTGTTTCTTGATCGTTGCCACCTGGTATAATGAAGGCTGCAGCAAAAACTACAGCGGCAATTAATGTTGCCACAACCATAGAATTTTGTGTTGTCTCCTTTATCCACTTTTCACGGTCTTTCCTAAAATCTTTCTGTGTCGATTTTAGCAACTCATTAGGTGTTATGCCATCTGAATTCTTCATCCAATAGTGCCCCAGCGGGACAATCCTTTTTATTCCCTACAGTTGACCGGCCATGTATAAATTGACAAGTAACAATTGAATCATTATCTAGGAAAAAAAAATTAAATAATATTATCTCTCACCTGAAACCACATCAACTCCTTTTGCATACCAAAACCTCCTAATAGGATATTTTGTCCATTTGAAGTATCTGATCTAGCAGCTAAGTGTAGCATGTTGTCCTTTTTTCCAAAGTAATCAGGGATGCAAGGCGATGCTTGTTAGTACCTATCTTATATATTAGATTGAACACACTCTCCTGGCGATATAAAACAGCAATGTGAAATAAACTCATGCCATCTTTGTCTAATTGCCATATAAGATCAGGATAATAGTGTATCAATATAATTAGAAACCCGGCATTTCCAACTTTCGCAGCCTCAAAAATTAAAGTCTCCTTATATTGATCCAAGCTTTTTGGGAACTGGTCTTGATTAGTACTAACCATTTTCCAAAGGTCTTCAACTAATTGATGGATTATTGTCTTCATCAAAACATTGTTACAGATCCCTGTGAACCCTTTGGTTGAGAAAAAAAAAAATCAGATACGGTTTGGTAATAAAGAAATATTAAATCTATATAATTATTTTACCAATATCCATAATAAGAGATGATATTATAAAGTTTATAAAATAAAAATGTGAAGATAACTAAATCATTAAATGCGGGTACTTGTGACCTAATTATTTTCTAAAGATATGTTTTGCCTTTTGATAACCCGACTACTTTAAACATCTTCTATCTTTTGAATTTAAGTAAAAATAAATGGTAGCATGAAAAAAAAAAAAAAAAATACCCTACCCCCATGTTGTTGTTGTGCGTGAAAGAAACGGTTACAAGTGTTAGAATAGATTGAGACATTTCACATAGAATATAGCTCATGTCATAGAATTTTCCATAGTTTATAAGTAGGTATTATCTAAAGATTTGATGAAATCAAATAAGTGCATTTTCTCATGCCAAGGTAATTTGAGTAAAATTGTCATCAAGTTGTGATTATTGATTAATGTAATGAAGGCCTACGAACTAGTTGGAAAATTAAAGAAGTTTGGGTTGGAGGTAAACAAACAGGAATTTGAGTAACTTTGCTGGAGTGATAGCCGACTTGGGCAGCAAATTGCAACAGGTTTTCTTGCCAACACTTCCAAAGCTCTCCATGCAGTGTCGGCAGTTGCTTTGTTTGAATCTATTTTCAGAATTTTCAATGCTATATCTGTCCATAAAAAAAAGGCACATTAATTAATTGATCGTCGTCAAAAGATTGTTGAAGAAATCCTTATAACACGGTCACTGATATTGCAATAGAAGTCGTAACTGATCCATATATCCAACTTGTAATCAAACTGTCAAATCATCAGTTTTCCTAAAAGCTTAAGCGGATAAGAAGAGGTAAATTTAATCACTTAATTATTACTTTAATACGAACAAATTTATAGTCAAATGTAGGGCTTACCATACATATCATTGGAAATAGTATGAAGCAGGAGCTTAGTGAGATCATCAGCAGTCAAATGATCGAAAGGAGTCTCAGAGATTAGATACCAGATAATGTTTCTATGTCCATGGTAAGCTGCAACGTGGAGTGGGATGTTTCTACAGGTGCCACGGATCAATAGCAGTTCATTGTTGATATCAACCAACTGCTTTGCAATTATCTTCGTTTTAGTTTGAGCTGCTAAGTGAAGGGCCGTAGCTCCTTTTGTGGTAGTCAATTTCAAGTCCTCTGGAGTCATCAATTTCAACAACTCTTTTATAACAAAAGGTGTTTTCTGCAACCACCGCATTGTGAAGTGCCGTCCCTTGATCTTTCGATATGGGGGCTCGAACACAGCGCGGGTCTTCCTCAAGAAAAGATTTAATGGTCGGCCAATCACCTCTTAACACAGCTTGAAAGACGGGATCACGCCTGGGATGGTATTCATCATATCTTATTTCCCCTGGATTTTTTATTTTATTTTTAATAAAAAAATAAAACCAAACCTATTAATTTCAAGTTGTGGTGAGAAATCATGACACTTGGATGCATGCTAAGATGTTGGAAGAACTTCCCTATTACCTTTATTTTCAAAATCCTCCCTTGAGCTTGCACTACAAGCATCTGACTCATTAGCGGCGACTTTTTGTAGTGTTGGTTTCTCTGACACTATCTCCTCCAGTTCTACTGGAGTCTTGTTGAAAGCATGCCTTCTTCCATTTTTCCCTTGTTTCTTTAATTGGAAACAAAATGAGATATACAATAAATTCCTAATTAGATGATTAGATGAAGACTGCAGCAAGAAGTTGGTATATCTATATATGCGAACATCAACAAATTCTCTATTAATTTGGAATAATTTAAGTTCATGGATAATGATGATTTATAATGAAGACCTCCCAACATATATATATAGTGAAGTTATTATAATGTTAAATTCAATACTCATTTTACATGCAAAAGTAAACACAACTAGACTACTTTAGTTAATTGTGAATTACTCTTCTATATATTGATTGATAAACACTGTTATTTAATGTTAGTTTATTTATTTTTAGAAGCGAGATAAGTTTTAGAAGTTTAGGATAGAATTTTTAAATGTTGGAATTTTATTACAAAGTTTTCAAAGTACATACACACCCTAGGGAGATGAAAAGTTAAGACAAAGAGAAAGGGTGTAAGTATTTAGACAACCAAGTGATTTCAAAGGAGAAAGAAAAGTGTTGGTACCGGAATTCAGAGGATGGAGTATACAACTAGTTACCATGTCAAATGTTTCTATTTTGAGTGCACCCCTAAGTATTCAGACAGACTCATGCAAGAGTAACTTCTAGTACTATTGTCACACCCAGGTAGGATAGTTATAATTGATCTCTCCGACCTACCCTTTTGATTAGGGAAAAAAAAAAAACAATAATGCCGAAGATTTATTAGAGATGATGATGGAAACATGTGTTAGAAATAATCACGCATAGACTCACCTTCTTTCATCATCAAACTTTCAAAATTTCTGCGAAAAGTTCGAAGTTTGATGGTCAATACCTTAGCATTACCTTGATACCCATTCTGTAATACATCCTAAGCATCCTTCGACTTTGTTGCAACAGCAATTTGGAGAAAGATGGATTCAGCCACAGTTTGTTGAATGAAAAACAATGCCTTGGCATCTTTCTTCCGAAGCGCTTGGAGTGTGTCTACAGAAACATGAGTTTCTGAATAACCTTTCTCTACTAAATCCCATAGGTCTTGAGAAGTAAAGAGAGTCTTCATCTTTATACTCCAAATGTCATACCCAACTCCTTGAAAGAGTGGGAATGATGGTTGTGAGGGGTTAATACCGTTACTTGCCATGAATCTAGCTCTGATACTAGATATTGTTAGAAATAAAAACTAATAGATGCACAAACAATAGTCTTCTCTCTACAACTGAGAGAGGTAAAACAAAGTGAAAGCAAACATGCACTTACTACAAAAGCCACGTAGTCAAAGGGCCTTTCTCTTTCGCAAGTTTTGATGCTCAACCTTTGCATTCAGGAGAGTTTCCTACAAAATGGACTGGATGTAGGAGACAATGCTGTTAGCCCACTGTTATATATAGTACTAAAGTAACGATCGATCTGACAATATTGATTCCTTAAAAGTTAGGAATAAAGTATTTAACCAACTTTTCTTCCAACATTACGTAAGTGCTTTCGCTGTTTCGCAGGAGCTTGACATCATCATCAAGTCATGCATATCTGGAATTAAGGTTGTGTATATAAGTGATTCAGAGCTCCTACAATTCACAATATTCGGAAGATGACAAAGTTATCCTCAATCTTGTGTGGATCGCAATAGAAGAACGTATAATGAAACGATAACCACTGGGCCCTCCATTTTATCCTGTTGATGATTCTGTGTGTGGATCGAATGCAATAGAAGAATGCACAATGCAAACTGGCTCTACATGTTATCCTGTTGATGATTCTGTGTCTGGATCGCATGATCGCAATAGAAGATTAATGTACAATGAAACCATAACTACTGGCCCTCCATATTATCCTATTGATGATTTTGTGTGGATCAAAAAGCAAAATGTCTATTTTGAGGAATAGAGAGAGAAGAAAAAATCAAATAATGTATAAAGGGTAGATGAAATCATTTCAAGAGAGATGGATTTAGGGAGGGACCGACAGTGACCTTGGTCCCCCCAAATGAAAAGAAAAAAAAAATTAAGGCAAAAAAAATAATAATTTAAGATTTTTTTTTTTTTTTTTCAATTTGTCCCTCCTAAAAAATATTTTGGCTCTGAGTGCCCCCCCCAAATTCAAAGTTGGTTCTGTCATTTTCAGGATTTCTAAAATCCAAACAAAGCAATCACATCCTGAATATATACTTCGAAAACCTGTAATAAAACTTTTTACATATAAATTGATCATATAAACATAATAATAAACTAACAAGAGCTTCTATATATATGGTTACTCAATTAATAGCAATACTTCTTGAAATGCAATTACCATGTAGAAGTCACTCACTGCTACAAAAAGTTTAGTGAACTTGTGCATGACTAACTTAGATTAAGTTAGTGCCTCGCCAGACAGGAACACGAAGGAATCCAACACGCAATTAATCTACGACACAAGACGCCCAAACACGCATGTATAAAGAAACATCTATCTATATATGTGTTGATCAAGTACATGTGTGATTGTAAAAAAGAAAAAAAGAAAAATTCATATTAAAAATATATAAGAAGTGTAAGTGGTTAATATAACATTGTTTTTTTACTGGGTAAAATTAGGTTTTATAAATGATTTTATGCAAGCTCCAAAATGACTAGTCATTTTTGGGTGATAGTGTATATAGATGCGACTAGCCTTTTTTTCTAAGTTAGTACAACACAAGTTGTCTTCATGACCATTTTTGGATGAAATTTTCCCATAGTAGCCTCCAATAATAGTTGGTTTCCGCAATACCAAAACCGTATACTATGTATGCTCTTATTTATAGACAAATACACTTGTTTGACTTCAAAGATTTTGTCCAAAAATAATCTACTTGGAGGACTTGAGGATATATATATATATAGACTTGGAAATGAGAGATGCAGTAGCTTTTTAGTGGTAGTAGCTTTCACGGGCCATGCCATGCCATCCTTACCTCTAATTATGTTGATGGGTTAGTACTACTTTTACCTGTTTTACAGCTTCCATAATTTTATCCATATTCTTTTTCTTATCCATTTGCTCCTCTTAATTAACTAACTTTTGCTACTTTGCTTTTAGCTTTTGTGCTATTTCTTCTTGCAATCATTGACAACTTTTTATAAAAATGAAATGTGGCAATTTGTAATACTAAAAATTAAAAAACTCATTAAAAATTAATATATATATACATAAACTAAGAAAATATAAAATATTACAATAATTTAAAAAATAATAATAATTAAAAAACTTACCAAAAAATAAAAAGAGAGGTCGCTGGAGCCACCTCCCATTTGTGGCTAAACTATCCTCAAGAGCCTTAAAATTGATTTAGCCCCCTCAAAAAGCAAAATGGGATTGGCTGAAACCACTCCGATAGGCCTTGGGGTGGCTTGACCACCCCTGTTAGGTCTAAGGGTGATTTTGGCCTGTTTGGGGTGGGTTCGGCCCTTGGAAGTGGTTTGGCAACTCCCATGCAACGTAAAGAGTGTGTTCAAAACCACTATTTAGTCTCACGGGGGTGGTAGATCGAGCAACCCCTCGGCCAACATGAAAAGATGTTTAACCCTTTTAATTTATTTCGTGCTACTAACTATCTGTCTTAATTAGTGTTTCCATTAAGGTGGATATCGGTAGAATGGGTGGTGGTAGGGGTTGTTCGTCCATCACCCTGCATTCAGTATTTTCACCAACCTTATCTAATAATCAAATCTAACCAAATCAACATTGTAGCCTGAATTACAGAACTAGAATATATATTTGAAACCAAAGATATAAAATCTTCCTGTCGCCTGGTAATGGTATCAATGAAACTTTAAGAAGCCTATGAGTAAACAGAAAAGCTGAGACACAAAAACAAATTGTTATTTGTGAAAGCAAATAAAATATAAGATGTCATATGTCATCCGGGGCAACCCCAAGGTTTGGTCTTGGCTCATCCAAATTAAAGTTTGTTTGGTAGAGTCTGCAGAACAAAATAAGATGTCATTTGTCAAATTTAAAGCTATATATGTTGATTTTAATGCGCCTAAAGACAAAGTTTATGAACAGTCTGCAGTCAGACAAGGTCATCACTAGGTATGATGAGGCCCACACATCAAACTGTGTGATTCTCTTATTCTGGCAACAAACATCAGTATGTTTGGCTTGAATTTGTCCATAAAACTTTTGGATAGGCCTTTGTCGTTTTTTTCTGAATATAGGCCTTTTCGTCTTTTGGTTTCAGACAAAGTGTCCAACAAAAGATATAAGAGTAAGAAACTTAAGGGTGAGAGACTAATTAAGGGAAGGGAAAGTCGTATAGTAATACCAAAGATATAAAAGCTTCCTGTCCCCTGGTATCAACGAAACTATAAGAAGCCAATGAGTAAACAAAAAAGCTGAGACACAAAAACAAATTGTAATTATTGTGAAAGCAAATAAATACAAGATGTCATATGTCATCCGGTGTTTGGCGATCCCATGGTTTGGTCTTGCATGGGGCATCCAAAAGTTTGTTTGGTAGAGTCTGCAAAACAAATAAGATGTCATTTGTCAAATTTAAAGCTATGTTGATTTTTTATGCGCCTAAAGACAAAGTTTATGAGCAGTCTGCAGTCAGAATAGATCATCACTAGCCTTGATGAGGCCCACACATCAAACCGTGTGATTCTCTGATTCTGGCAACAATCATCGGTATGTTTGGCTTGAACTTGTCAATAATAATAATAATAAAATAACAATTCACTGACGAGGCTAAGGCTACTATCCTCAAAGAGATGTGCTACACATATTTCTCTTCTTTTTTGTTTTGTTTTGTTTTTTTTTTTTCAAAATTGATGTGAGACCAATGTAACCCTACAAATCTAATGATAATTTTAAAGAGTGACAAAATAAGAGAAAAATCAGGAGAAGAAATATAGCATTTTCCCTGCCCCAATTAATCTAAAGACAGAGTTAATAATCATGGTGTTCATCACACTCCCAAACCACAAAACCCAAATCCAGAGTTGATTATCAGCTTTATTTATTTTGTCTTTCTGCCCCTACTCTTGGATAGGCTTTGTCTTTATTTTATTCTTATTTTTTTTTCTGAATATATATAGGCCTTTTCGTCTTTTGGTTTCAGACAAAGTGTCCAACAAAAGAGATAAGAGTTAGAAACTAATTAAGGGAAAGTCGTTCGTTGGAATTTTGTTTGTCGTAGAAAGGGACATGTGGCGGCCGAATGATGGAGAGTGGCCGGAAACGGGGTGCTCCTTCAATTCACCATGCCCAACATGCATGCATGGTGTTTTTGCCACTTGAAAAAAAGAACCCCAGAAGTTTGCTAACGCGCGCATATATGGTCTTAATTTGGTGCCTGCAATTGGGCCGCCCAATGAAAGCCCAAACCGTAACCGAAGATGCCGGCGGTCATTGTTCAATTTGAAAATATTGAACAACCTAACAAAAAAATGGATAAAAAAATGTAAATATGATAGAAAGAGAGAGCCCCTCCAATATATTCATTTCCTATTTCGATCAAAAGACAGGTAGTACAAGCCAATCACTTGAGAAATAGAAGTTCTTATTAAATGATAGTTTCCTTGCAGACATCCGAATCAGGGTTTACATAGAAAAATGCAATCTTCAAATAGCATACACCCACACATACATATACAACACAAACAATAATAAATATGATGAAGATCAAATTAAAGTCTTGAAATCAATTCAAAGTCTTTATTTGATCCTTTCCTTCTTTGCCCTTTCTTGCTCAAAATCCCTTGATTGCCTTACCTTTAGAATTTTTTTTTTTTTTTTTCCTTTCATTTGACTTGCATATTCAAATTATCTAGTTGGCCTCTTTCACTAACTAGAAAAGCCTACCATTATGTGGCCGAAAAAGAAATCTAGACCAATATGTTGAGCGGATTATATCAGCCCAAAGATCATTGTGTAGCAAAACAAATATAGTAATTGGGACACTAGCCGAAGAGATTATAGCAATTGGAGTCCATGTCATTTTGCTATTACAGACTAAAAAACATGTTGCATTGAAGGCTAATACCATGCCTGCTATAGAGATGAAGAGCGCCACAAGTCCAAACACCAATTTTGTAGGTAATGACTTGAGAAAATCTGCTTCTGTATAACGTGATGTGAGAATTGACAAGAAGATTAATATCGAAATTGAAGAGGAGAAAAATGTTATTGTATCTGATATGAAGAATACTATAAACCAGTTACTTTTCAAAAAAATTGGAGTGCCAATTTCTTGATTGTTGCCACCCAGGATAGTGAAGACTACAGTGAAAACCACAATGGCAATCAATGTTGCCACAAGCATGTAATAGTTTGATGTGTCCTTCATCCACTTTTCTCCATTTTCTTTTAAATCTTTATGCGTCCTTATAAAGACATCTCTAGGTGTTTCACTAGTTGAATTCTTCTTGTTCAGGTATGAAGGCGACACAATCTTTTCTATCTCCTACAGTGGCCAAGTTATAAATTAATAAGTGAAAGTGCAACTTATATACATGCAATGAGAAGAAAAAGAAGTTGAAATAATATTAAGACTCACCTTAAACCACAACAACTCTCGCTGCATTTGAAGGGTTACTCCTTATACAATATTTAGTCGATTCGAATGAGCCAATCGTCCAGCTAAGTGCAGCATGTTATCTTCGTTTTCGACAGTATACATTGCAAGGTAATCCTTGCTACTTCCTATCTCATTTATAAGATTGAAAACACTGTTGTGTCGATATAAAACAGCAACATGAAATAAACTTCCATATGTTTTGTTTACTTGCCATATGAAATTAGGATAAGAGCGTACAAGTAAAATTAAGAATTCAATATTCCCTACTTTTGCAACCTCAATAAGTAAAGTCATATGAGTGTAAACCAGGATTGATGACAACTGATTGTCTAGCAATAATACAACCCCTTTCCAAAGGCATTCAACTAATTGATGAGCTAATGTCTGCATCAAAGCTTTGTTACAAATCCTTTGAACCCTAGAATTCAAAAGATAATTTACTCAAAGATAGTCTAGTAAAAAAGAAACATTTGCCCTTTGTACATTATTTTAACAAGATCCATAGTAAGAAATGATTGTGAAAGTTTAATAAAAGAAAAAGGGAAAATATATCTGAAATCCTTAGGTCAACGCACCAAAATTAAAAACTCCCTAGGTGTTTTTTTTTTTTTTCGGAAATTAACTTCCTGGGTTAATCGAAACTACAATAAACTCCTTACCGTCAAAAATTTTTAACAGCCGTTAGGGCCACTCAAAACTCTCTGTTTTACCTGATTAAAATATTAATTTTTAATAAAAATTGAAGGGTGGCCAGGAGTGGCGGTCCACCCCTGGCCATCCCCCCCCCCCCCCCCCCCCTATGGGGTGGCCAGCAAAACCCCCAAAGGGGTGGCCGCAAGCCACCCCAAGGTTGGTTTGCCCAACCCTAGGGTTGCTCGCGACCACCCCCAGGTGGTTTGGGGTGGCTCGTGGCCACCACATGGGTGGAAAGGGGTGGCCGCGAACCACCCCAAACCACCCAAGGGGTGGCTCGAGCCACCCAATGGGTGGCCGCAAGCCAGCTCAGGGGTGGGCAAACCACCCCATAGGGGTTAGGCGTTAGGGGGGGGGGGGGGCGCAATTATTATTATTATTATTTTAAAAAAATTAATATTTTAATCAGGTAAAATGGGGAGATTTGAGTGGCCCTAACGGCTGTTAAAAAATTTTGACGGTAGGGAGTTTATTGTAGTTTCGGTTGACCTAGGGAGTTAATTTCCCGAAAAAAAAAAACACCTAGAGAGTTTTTAATTTTAGCACGTTGACCTAAGAACTTATAATATATTTTCCCAAAGAAAAAAACAAAGATAATGTAATGCATTAAACACAGTTACTTGTATCCTAATTTTTGGTATCTTTATATATGTTTTGTCGTCTTGTTGAAATAATGTAGAGAGCGGAAGAAAGAAAGAAAGAAAGAAAGAAAGAAAGAGAGAGAGAGAGAGAGAGAGCAAAAGCATACGTACGGACTACATTGTATTGAGTCTATTTTGATCATTATATGATGATTACATAGACTTCTATATATAGAGAGGTTAAGAGTGATAGGCAAGAAACCCTAAACTAATTAAGGTAGGGAATAAACTCTAATAGGAAAGACAATAAACCTAGAGAATAATATATAAAATATTCTAACATCTCCCTTCAAACTCAAGGTGGAATATTCTGGAACCTTGAGTTTGAAGTCTAAAACAATGATGACGGCGGTAACGGAGGCCGGGAATGAGCCATAGATGGTGGCGATTGCCGGAGGAGATAAACGCTGGTGGGCAGCCAGCGACAGCAGCAGGTGGCTGGTGAATGCAAATTCAAAAAAAGGGCCGACAACATGCTAAGGCTGACAATGGGTCAAAATCCAAAAAGGAGCCGACGACTAGCCAAAATTCAAAAAGGGGCCAATAATGGGCCAGGGCTATCAATGAGCCAAAAATAAAAAGAAAAATGAGCCCACTTGGGCGGTTATCAGATCGGCGCACCAAACCTGACCGGCGAGTGGTGATGGATGAAAGAGCGTGGCAGGTGGATGTAGTGGAACAATGAGATTGTTGGAGAGAACACCCAAAACCGTCAATGACGTTAAAGGCCACAAAAAGTAGCTATGATACCATGTTGAAATAATGTAGAGAGCGGAAGAGAGAGAGAGAGAGAGCAAAAGCATACGTAAGGACTACATTGTATTGAGTCTATTTTGATCATTATATGATGATTACATAGGCCTCTATATATAGAGAGGTTAAGAGTGATAGACGAGAAACCCTAGACTAATTGAGGTAGGGAATAAACTCTAATAGGAAAGACAATAAACCTAGAGAATAATATATAAAATATTCTAACATTTCCCTAACCCGGGCACTTCTCTTGTATCATTTGATGCACTTATAGGATGCCACAAGCTCCCATGCATCCTAATGCTGATGACTCTAATTCTATTCGCAAATGGCTAAACTAGTAGTTTTCGAGTTGAATAGTGAATTTTGTCTCTTTCCTCAGCGTAATTATCCGCATGAATTTTGTCTCTTTCCTCAGTGAATAGTGAAATTATTGGCAAATTAATATGCGGATGCAGCTAGTTATATTTGATAGGTGAATAGTGAATTTTGTCTCTTTTCTCAGCGTATTCACAAATTATAATGCTTGGCGTCAATAATTTATTCATGTTTTTCACATGAATTCCTACAAATTCAACTGATCAATCATTAAATTTGTGAGGTCCACCATTGATTTGTATGTAGTCCACATAAGTTTAGAAATCTAATGATTGATTTGTAAGATAAGATGAAAAAAATATTAATATAAATCATTTTTCTAAAATATATATTAACCGCATTCGCAAATCCTAAACTGCTATATATCTCTGCATCCGCATATGCGGATAGTAGATGAAGGTGGTTAATATTCGCCCGCATGTACACCCCTCAATATGAGTATGTTTGACTATATATTAATAAACATGCAATATTAATACTTATATTACCTGTAAAATTTGTGCATAAAAATTTTATTTCACAAAAAATAGAAATGCTATTAGATTCACTTTTGTATTAAACGGTCTTATGCACTAGAAGGGATAAACAATAAGGATATTTTGGAACCCATAAATAATTCCTACATGATGCATTGGATTTAATAAAGCAAATATGAGAATCTCATTTTCGTGAGAATCCTAACAAACGGGCATGGATTTGACTAATTCAAATTTCTAAGCATCACATTACTCGAAATATGAATGTCGGGAGAATAATAGATTTCATGTCAAATAAAAAGGAGCTTATTTCATCAGAATTTCTCGTATATATAGTTTAGGAAGTAGATATCACATAAGGAAGACCACTTTCCAATTAATTCCAAGCTGATTTGAGTAAAATTGTCATCATATTGTGATTAATGTAATAGACTAAACAAGTAATTGGGACATGTTATATATATTAAAGAAAGTTTTGGTTGGAGACAAACTAACAGGAGTTTAAGCATCTTTGCCAGATTGATAGTTGACTTTTGCCGCCAATGGAGAAAGGTCTTCTGGCTAAGTCTTGCAATGCTGTGTTCCCATGTGCATCCTTTGCAATCGCTAAATTTGGATCATTTTCCAGAATTTTCAAAGCTATATCTGCCATAAAAACAGCGCATCAATTTGATCATTGGCAAAGGTTGGTTCAAAAATCTTTATATATGTGGCCGCTAATATTGCAATAGAAGTACTTCTATTGCAACTAGTTGTAACTCTATCCAACTTAATCTAACCGACTCAAACTCATTCTACAAGTTATGCTACAAGTTAGGCTACAAGTTATTCTCAAAATTCAAATTTGTCTAAGGACAACAAACAATTAATGGTAATTAATGCCATTGTAAATTATTTGTCTAATTAAACTCACAATTAATGATATATATGAACAGATCGCAGTTTATTTAAAATTTTGTACTAGATAATATCCAGTTATTTATGTTAGAGAGATATTTTTTGTTTAAAAATATCTTTCTAACATAACTAACTAAATATTATCCAATTCAGGAGAGGATCCTCATTCAGGATAACGAGTAAATACATTTGATTACAATCAACTCTTAAATAGATAATATTTGATATCAATCTAATATAGAATATAGGGAAAATAAATTTCGTATTTAGCAACAATTAATAAAAAGAAAGGCACTTACTCTCGCTTAATTGTTTCGTTGTCAAAATCCTTGCTCAAGCTTGGCTTCTCTACATCTATGTCGAGAAATTGATCTCCTTGTGATGACCCAGCATTTAAGCCAGCTCCTTGAGATATTTCAAAACTTGGCTTCTCCAATAATGCAGCTTTACCCGACTTAACCATCATGGAATGATTACTAAAACTATTAGATTCTCCCTGGGCCATGTAGAAGGAAGAGAGAATTTTTGTTGATTATTACTCTCGTTGGTGGAAATGTCGTGAGCCTTTGAGTTTTTGTGAACCATCTATGGAGATCCTTGCAAGTTATAGATTTATTCAAGTATATTTAAAATAAAATCACCAACCACACGATTTGAAGCATAAAACTTATAAATTTATTTGGGCTTAATTTATCAGAATTTTTTATTTTTATTTATTTATTATTATTTTTTTTTTGTCTCCGGGCTAAAGTCAACGATTTCTATTATTGATTGTTTATAGAGATTCCAGTCCTGTCTTTAAGTATGTAGATGATAATAACACTTCAACAACCCAAGTGTATATAATATATAAAACTTATTGATTTTGCCTATATATATATACGTGTTAGAAAGAGGCCAAGCACTACCTACACAGAATTAGCATTTAAGAAGGACAAAGACAAGCTAACTAGAAATATGTATATGATATATACATATCCAAAAAAAAAAAAAAAAGACTAGCCCTCAATTCTTGACTGTGTACGGATCACAAAGCAAATTAAAGATATACATTTTGAGGATGAGAGATTGTTAAGGATATAAATTTTTTGTGATAATTGTTGATATGTATTTCTTATATCAAGGGATTTAAATGATATTCATTAGCCTTAATTTAAAGGATATGTTTGTATTTGAAATTATTCAAATCATATGTCAAGCTCTATAAATAGAGCAATGTACTCAAATCAAATATGAATAAAAGAGGTAGCCCATGGATTATATCCATGGAACAAACGATGTCCTCAAACCTCCAAGTCAAATTCTGCAATCTCAACTCAAATTCTGCAATCTCAGAGTCACATCATGCTTATCAATTTACAGTTGCTTATCAATTTATAGGATGTGACCAACGTTGCTGCGGTCCCTTAAACTGAAGGGTATAAACACTGCAACTTACTGACACGAAATGTTTGTCCCTAGGCTACCCCCAATTCTGGGATTTGGGGTATTGGGATTTACCCTTAAATGCCTCGGTGAAAGGAGCCCATATTTAAGCTAGGCTTTGCTCAAGTAAAGTGGACTCTCAAAAATTAATCTCCTTTCTTTCGACTCGAGTCTTGATCCACCCAAAATTGATAATTTTTTTTTTTTTTTTTGAAAGGATATCCTTTATCTCATTGAACGAAAACCTCTTGGTCAGAGTCTACAAGATTTTGAATAAAATCTGGAAAGTTTGACAACCAAATAAACTCCTCCTCCCTCAACGCTGCATATTTGGCAAGATGATGAGCAACAGTATTGGCCTCCCTCCCCACATGTTGAACACTCCAGGACAAAGTTTGGTTGAAAAGCTGCTTAGCTTCCTCCACCAGATGACCATATCTTCCCCTGCAAATATCTTCACATTTGAAAGCTAGGATAATTTCCATTGCATCCCCTTCCACTTCAATCTGTGTAAATCCCAAACTGCAACAAAATTGAGCTGAAATCCATGCCGCCAGCTCCTCTGCAGTTGCTGGATCAGTAATGAGAGGTCTGCTTGTACACATAGCAGCAACCACCGCACCCCCGTGATCCCGTGCAATAATCCCCACCCCCGTTCAACGAGTCACATTGTTGATCCCCGCATCCCAGTTAAGGTTAATGAATCCTACCTCCAGTCGCTGCCACCTCACACACCTATTCCTAGCAACTGTATTATTACTATAGCTTCGGCTCTACTCAGCTTTAAGAAAGCCCTCCAATTGTTCAGTAGCCTGCCGAACCAAAGTAGCCGGAGGGAGAAAATCCCCCCCCCCCCTCCCCCAAAAAACCACCGTGTTTCGACGCAGCCATATCTGTCTTGCAACCCCAGCTACAAGCTGCATCTCTTCCACACCCAATTTGCTTGCCAATCTTTCAAAAATATTCGAAAAACTATCCACATCACTGGAACATTTTTGTATAGATCTTAGACAGTCAGACCACACATCTTTTGCAGCCTCACAGCTCCATAGAATATGGCTCACAGTCTCTACACTTCTCACACAGATTGGACAAAGCGAATCAGTTGTAATACCCCGTCTACACAAATTATCCTTAGTTGGAAGGATATTATTGCAGGCCTTCCATAAAACATTTTGCACCACCCTTGGAATTTTGATACGCCAAAAAAGCTCGCCATAATGCTGACATTTGTTCACCAGATGAACAACTCCCTTGTTCAACCTCCTCACACTCCTTGGCCAGATGATATGCACTTCAGACAGAAAAATTCTCATTCTTAGTACCCAACCAGATTAGACGATCTTCTTGTCTTTCCAGACAGATCGCCATGCTACAGATGGTATGCGCCTCCTCCATATTAAATATTTCTTGGACAAGTGGAACATTCCACCAACGTGTAGAATTATCAATAAGAGAAGAAACCTTTGCATCTTGATCAAGCAACTGGATTGGAGATTGTATCTCATATGATATTGGGGTTGGAATCCACCTATCATTCCATATTTTGATAGAACTACCATCACCGACTCTCCATAAAAGACCCGCCTTTAATAACTTCTTTGCATTTCAGATGCTCCTCCACACATAGGATGGGTTAGAGCCTAAACCTGAATCAAGAAAATTGTCATGTAAAAATAATTTTTCTTTAAATACTCTTGCAGCCAAAGTATCCGGATTCTGTAGAAATCACCATCCCTGTTTGGCTAGTAAAGCCAAATTGAAACATTCCAAATCCCGATATCTCAATCCTCCCTTTTCCTTTGACCGCCCCATCCATTCTCAACTCATCCAAGCCACCCTTTTTTCATTCTCCTTATGCCCCCACCAAAATCAGGCCATCACAGAATTTATATCATTGTATAAAGCTTTAGGCAACTGAAATACACTCATAGTATACGTCGGTATGGCATGTACTACAGCCTTTAGAAGTATCTCCTTTCCTGCTTGGAAAAGGAATTTCTCCTTCCAACCATTAATCAGATCCCAAATTCTCTCTTTGATATTAGTAACTGCACTAATTCGAGAACGTCCAAATAAAATAGGGAGCCCCAGATATTTTTCGTATCTCTATGTCGAACTCACTCCTGCCACAAACATAATATGAGCTTTTGTCGCTGGATTGGTATTTCTGCTAAAAAACAAAGAAGTTTTTTCCTTATTTAGTTTCTGTCCAGATGCTTCCGCATATACATTTAATACCTCCTGAATATGAAGTCATTCCATAGTATTGGCTTTATAGAAAAGCAGACTATCACCAGCAAAAAACAAATGATTCAACCTCGTACCCCCTCTTGTGATTGAAAGACCTGTAATACCTCCACCAAGCTTAGATCTATTGAGTAAAGTGCTTAATCCCTTGGCACATATAATGAGTAAATAGGGTGATAGTGGATCACCCTGTTGAATTCCTCGGGATGGTAAAATGGTACCATGAGGTTGACCATTAATTAAAACTGAGAAAGACACTGTACTAACACACGTCATGATCGTTCGTACCCATCGGTCAGCAAAACCAATCTTCCGCATGATGGCCTCCAAAAAATTACATTCCACCCTATCATAAGCTTTGCTCATATCGAGCTTCAAAGCCATGTATCCTTCTCTCCCCTTTAACCGTCGGTCCATTGTATGCAATGCCTCAAAAGCTACCAATATGTTGTCCGTTATCAGCCGCCCTGGAATAAAAGCGCTCTGATTCGAAGATATAATACTAGGCAACACCTTTTTCAACCGATTAGCAATTACTTTTGCAATAAGCTTATATAGAGCATTACATAAACTAATTGGACGATAATCAGTAACACGGGATGGATTCTTTATCTTAAGAATAAGAGCTATGTAAGTAGCATTTAAATCCTTATCAAATACACCTTTATTGAGGAAATCTAAAACAGCCAAACATACCTCGGATTTTACTGTAGCCTAAGATTTTTGGTAGAAACAAGCAGCATAACCATCCGGGCCAGGGGATTTGAGATGATGCATTTGTTTCAGAGCCATCTCCACCTCCTCCACAGAATATTCCCTAAGGAGTTTGACATTCATCTCGGCTGTCACACGAGACTCCAACCCTTGAAGACACTCTTCCACTCCCCTTGTCTCTCCTGCTGAAAACAGCTTTTGAAAGAAATTGCAAAAAGCTCCCTCGATTTCCTTAGGCTTCTTCCACTCCTTCCCCTCTTCCCCTCTTCATCCTTTATCACCCTGATCTGATTAATTTTCTTTCTAAGGGTTGCCTAAGCATGAAAAAATGGAGTATTTTGGTCTCCATATTGATACCAATTTTGCTTTGCCCACTGCTTCCACCGAAGATCCTCTTGCTCCAATATAAAATTTATCTCCTCTTGCAAATTTTTTATTACTACTAGGTTGTCCAGTCTTGTATCACTCTGCAAAAGCACCAGCTATTTTCTCTTCTTCTTCTTTTTAGCTCACGTTCCGCATTGCCAAACTTGATCCCACTCCACCGCTTCAAACCCCTTTGAAAGTTGGCTAATTTCAATCTAGCCATATGGATAGTTGTCTCACCTATATCCCCTCCATCCCATGCTTCCTTCATTATGGAATTGTAACCCTCATCAAGCATCCAACTAGCTTCCACTTTGAAACCCCTTTGATAATACACATGTTCCTCCTGTGATTCAGAAACCTTCAACAACAAAGGATTATGGTCTGGCGAACACATTGCCAATACGTGAACCTCTGCCTGTTTATGTACGCCACACCTTTCTTAATTTGCTATTGCACGATCTAGCCTTTCTTTAATGAAGGTACCATGCATTTTACAATTCATCCACGTAAATTGGGACCAAAGTAACCCAAATCACTAAGCTGACAACTTTCAAGAGTAGATCGGAAAAGATCCATCTATGCATCCCTCCTCATAGCCCCACCCAATTTTTCCGATTGATCCAGAATTTCGTTAAAATCGCCGATACATAACCACGAATCCATAGTGTAATGCTTAAGGTGTGACAAAAGGGCCCACGCCTCATGTCTCTTTGCCCATTCTGGATGACCATAAAAACGTGTGAGCTTCCAAGGCAATGCTCCCTCCTTTGTTACTATCGCATTAATATGTCTTCTTAAAAATAGTTATGAATCTCTACTTCCCCGTCTCCTCTCCAAAGTAATGTCAATCCACCACTACGAACCACAGGATCCATAGTGAAAGCCCCTACGAAACCTAACTTCACCTGTAACCATTCTATCCGTTTTTGTAAGCATTTTGTTTCCATAAGAAACAAAATTTTGGGTTTATTCTCCTTTGCCATCTGGCAAAAAGAGAGAAAAAAATGTATAACACATCTCTTTGAGGTAGCGACTGACGTGAACTAAAATGGAGCACGACATAATTATTCTGAACTTTGCCATCTGGCAAACTTCAAAACTTCTTAATTTGAATCCTTGAACTTTCAATTGCAGTCAATATGAACATCTTCCTCAGATTTTAAACATTAAAATAGAGACAATGACATTTATACCCCTCACTTTTTTATAAAATTTCAAATTTACCCTTAATTCCGAATTAAAAAAATAAATAAATATAAAATAAATAAAAACGAAAACCATGGATATTTTGGTCTTTTTGGATATTTCCGTTATAAGTTAACGGCTAAAGCTGACGGAGGAGTTCAAATTAATTAACTACAACTGAAAGTTCAGGAGTTCAAATTAAGTGGTTTTGAAGTTTGGAAGACATGTTAAATCGCGTGGTAATTCAGAGGTTTAAAGTGAAGTTATCATTAAATAAATCAACATTAATAAATTTCTTCCAACAATAAGCACGCTACGCGTTCATAGGAGCTGAAACTAGCTAGCCATGAATTTCTTCTCTTTTTAATCAATGGCGAATTTCATAATTTTTAAAGTTAGTGGTCATTTCCCAACTTCTTTATTTTAATCAGATTGCCACCCCAGACTTTTTTTCTATTTAAAATGGTAGTCAAATTTGACATAGGAAACAAATTGAAATATTTTGGTAATTAAAATCTTACTTATCAGATTTCATTGTGGAAGGCACAATTTTTTTTTTTTTTCGGAAGAATTCGCAATGATATATCTTATCCTAGTATCATGAAAAATAGGAACCAATTTCGGGTATTCTTTTTCATTCCGTTTAATTGATAATTTCACAAGTGCAAATTTCACTTTTTATTGGCCCAAAAATTCTTTAACAAAATAATTCTTCTTTTTCAAGTTTATTAGTTTTGTAATGATAAGTGTAGGGTTCCATGACGTTGATTTTATGACGTCTCAACTATCTCCCCATCGGGTTGAATTTTATTTGCCCAAACACTTCAGAAATGGGTCCGAATTGTCATTACTTATTTGTTGTGATTTAAAAATACAAGTGAAATTGAAATGATACATTAATGAGGTATATAAGTGTTTAATTTAATCAAAATTATAAACTTCCGTGGAAGCATGACTTCACTTATCAAGTTAGAATCTAATCAAAATATAAGTTTTAATTTAATCAAAAAATAATTTAGAACTTTTTTTCTTAATTATTACGGATCTTGAAACTTTTTTTATATAGTCCAGCCTCTTTAGAATTAAACTTCCACTTCTGACCCTGTATACACCAAATTTAAATTTTAGTTATGAAACAAATAGTATATATTTTCATTTGAAATAGAGAGAATGATTGTGACTTCAAAAGATTCATGAAGCGGCTGGCAAAGTCAAAACTATATATTATAAAAATTAGGAAAAATTTCATTTTAAACTCCTGAACTACCACGCGATTTGACATATCCCCTCGAATTTTGAAACCTATCAATTTGGACTCCAGAACTTTCAATTGCAGTCAATTTGAACCCCTTCGTCAGATTTTAAATGTTAAAAGTGAAACAATGATGTTTATACCCCTGACTTTTTTATAAAATTTCAAATTTACCCTTAATTTCAAATTAAAAATTACAAAAAAAAAAATTATTATAAAAAAAATCATAAGGTGACCCACGGTTGGGCCACCTTGTGACCCTTTTTTCAAATTTTTTTCCATTTTTTTTAATAAAAAGAAAATTGAAGGGTAATTTTGTCTTTTTGGGAGTTTTAACAGCAAAAATTAACAAATTGGTAAATTGACTGCGATTGAAAGTTTAGGGGTCTAAATTGAAAAGTTTCAAAGTTTGAGGGAATATATCAAATCGAGTAGTAGTTCAGATATTTAAAGTGAAGTTTTCCTTAAAAATTATGAGGCATTTAATTTGAATATTAAATGGTTGGCAAAGTCACCGAAATTTGTCTGTTGTCACAATTTCTCTTTTTAAAAGGTCAAGTTGGTTAATTAGGTGAAACTCACTTGTATCACATTCCTTTTTTTTTTTTGGGGGGGGGGGGGGGGGAAACTTCACTTTGACCCCTTGAACTTTCACTCGATTTTACAAATCCCCCCTGAACTTTCAAATCTCTCATTTTGGACCCCTGAACTTTCAATTACTCTCAATGTGGACCCCTCCGTCAAATTTTAAACGTTACATGACATTTATACCCCTGATTTTTGTATAAAATTTCAACTTCAAAAATGTTTTTTTATTTCTAAAAAAATGAAAATCAAAGACATTTTGGTCTTTTTTTGTATTTTTAACGGTTAAAATTAAGGGAATGGTTTTAATTGAGAGTAATTAAAAGTTCAGGAGTCCAAAATGAGAGATTTAGAAATTTAAGTGGGGTTTATAAAATCGAGTGAAAGTTCAGGGGGCCAAAGTGAAGTTTCTCTTCTTTTTTTTTTTTTTTTATTAATTACTTTTATCAACTTTCAAAGTCAGTCAACTAAATATATCTTTTGAACTTTGTTTCCTCCTCAAAATAAATGATTTAAAAATAGTATATGCTATCATTTCAAATAGACACGATGCGACTCTTCCTCTCTCTCTCTTTTTTTTTTTTTTTTTTGCTTAATTTTCTTTTGTTACAAGCTCAAGCATCACTGCGCCAGGTGTGCCATCCACCATTTTTGCAGTATAATTTTCCTGGGTTGATGGGGCTTTTGGATCGAACTGTTTCAAAGCTCGATTTACATCCCTCCGTTAGACCCACCTCGACACGTGCCCTTCCACCGCGCACCGACCCCTCCCGCTTCCAACGGCATTTGCCGCTTCTGATTCCGGTAACCCCACCACGAATCCTAACTCGCACGCGCCTGCGTGGTTTTTTCGTGCTCTTGCTAGAATCATCTGGCAGCCTTCCTTCGGTTGTGTTTTGTGGACTTTTGTGCCTTTTCTTTATTTTTCCGCGTATTTTCCATTTTCACTGTATTTGTGTTTCTCACTTGTTAGGTTGAGGATGTGAATAATTTTCTGGTTTGCGAATCGAGAAGGATGACTTTCAGTAGGAGGATGTTGCTACGAATGTATCAGATTGAGTCTGTCTGAAGCAGACCTATTGTTATAACTAAAGATTAGTCATATGTTAGCGGATTTTGATATTATAAATAGGCCTTGAATGTCAGATCGTTATGTATGTATCTATGACTTGTAACATGTAGTTTCGGCTATGATTTTCTCTCTGTGATATAAAAATTTTATATTTGTAATCCTTAATCAATTAATAAAACTGAAATGATTTCTCTTTTGACGATGGTGGAGCATGTGAGGACTTGAAAAGATTCATGAAGGTATCTACCAAATGGAGCTACAGTAGACTGTTGGATGACGTTGAAATCATGACGATTTGATTGACCTCGTCAATATGAAACAGCTCGCAAAGTCATCGAAATTTGTCTCTGGTCTCAATTTCTCTTTTTAAAAGGTAAAGTTGGATAATCAGGTGAAACTCACGTCTCAGTTTTTTTTATTATTATTATTATTATTATTATTATTAATTACGTTTATCAACTTTTGAAGTCAGTCAACTAAATATATTTTTTTAGCTAAATGTTCTTAAAACCCACTTGTCTCACTCTGTCTTTTTTTATTAACTACTTTTATCAACCTTTAAAAGTCAGTCAACTAAATATATGTTTTTAACTTTGTTTCTTTCTCAAAAGAAATGTGTTTAAAATAATTAGGAATTGCGAGTAGCAGGTCGCAGCTGGCATTTTTGCTTTACTAATATTTTGTATTATCTGAAATGTGAATGCTTTTTAGTGCACTAATATTATAAGATTAACTTAACCTTAAAATTAAAATAATGCCAGAAATATCGGCTTTTAAAGAATCCACATGATGCAGCACAGCAGGGATATAATAGGAAATCCCGGGCCCCACTCGGTTTTGGGGCATGCACATATATATGGGCAAGGCTTAAGTGCGGTAGTGCAAAACTACCGCACCATGCAGTAGTCCAAAACTGCACCGTTTGGTGCAGTTTTGGGCAATAAACAAATAGTTCTTTTAAAGAAAAAGAAAAAGAAAAAGAAAAATATTTAAAAACTAAAAGTATTAAAAAAATAGAAGAGAAAAAAAAAAAAAATGAAAGGGGTGGAGCCACCCCTTGGCCAAAATGAAAAATATTTTTAATTATTAGTTTTTTACATTTTTTAATTCTTAAATAATTGTTTGTTATATTTTAAAAAAACCTATTTTTTCCCAGCCCAAAACTGCACCGTTTGGTTCAGTTTTGAATTTTTCCTTCTCAAAACTGCACCAAACGGTGCAGTTTTGGACTACTGCATGGTGCGGTAGTTTTGCACTACCGCACCTAAGCCTTGCCCCATATATATAAACTAAAGTGATTAATGAGACCTCGTGATTCATACTAATTTCATAGCAATGTAGCACCGATATATGGTCTACTGGCGAATATGTTTCGCAAAGTAATATTTTTGTTTTTAGCCATAAATTAATGTGTTTATGATGGCTAAAAGCATTTAGGGTAAAGTCTACGTACTTCTCAAACAATTACCAAGTTGACAATGTCTCAATGGTAGAATAAAGATAAAAATGTCCTTATATATTTATCAATAAGATAAAAATGTCCCTACAAATTCAATAAAAATATAAATTAATTTTTTAATTAAAAAAAAAAACGAAAAAATTTTAATTTGAAAAGAACGATTTTTTTTTTTTTTTTAAAAAAAAAAATTAATTTAAACCCTAAGAAAAAAAAAGACATTTTTTAAAAAATTTTGTTTTAGAAAACGAAAATTTTTATTTTCTTAGACAAAAATTGTTATTTTTTAAAACAGAAATTTTTATTTAATAGAGTTATAAAAAAAAAAAAAAAAAATCAATTTTAATTTTAATTTTAAATTTGCCACCCTTTGGATTTTTTTTTTTTTTTTTTTTTTTTTTTTTTTTTTTTTTAAGTTTTAGGTTTTTCCTTGAAGTTATAGAATTTTTTGTTTTTATTTTACTAAGAGTAGTTTAGTCATTGGGGGAATATTGACAATTTTTTTGTAGTTTGGGAGGACATTATTACAATTGAAAGTTTTGGAGAGTATTGTCAATTAAGTGATAGTTGGAGGAAGGTATATAGACTTTCCCCAAACAATTACTTTACAAATTGAAGGCTAGCTATATAAGAAAAATTAAGTCGTTAAACAAGTACTAAAAATTAATGCGTTTAACCCTTTTATTTTTGACTAGTAGCTATCTTTGGTTTAAAATATATATAAAAAGGCTTCCTATTTGGTATCAATGAAACTTTAAGGGCCTGTTTAGAATTACGTTTGAGGGGCTTAAAAGTGCTTTTAACACTCAAGAAGTCTGTTTAAAGAAAAAGGTACTCGTTTGATAAAAAAATTAAAAGTACTTTTAAGGGTCCAAAAAGGCTAAAAATGGTCAAACCGCACTTTTGGCAAAAGCTTAAAAATGAAATTTTTGCCCAAAAGCTCTTTTTAACTTAAAAACTCTATTTTTCAAACGCAATCTCAAACAGACTTTAAAAAAACATATTTTGAGTAAACAAAAAAGCTGAGACACCAAAACAAATTATTTTTATTGTGAAAGCAAATAAAATATAAGATGTCATATGTCATCTGGTGTTTGGCAACCCGAAGGTTTGGTCTTGGCCCACCAAAAAGTTTGTCTGGTAAGAGTCTGGAGCTAGACTTTGTAAACAAAACAAGATGTCATTTGTATAATGGGTCTAAAGTAGATATTATAGCCCATTCTATTACTAGATTAGTTGTTAGTTGGGCCTAGTAGTTAGAGCTGAGTCTATATATATAAGACTCCTTAAATAATTGTAAAGGTATTAAAAGAATTTGTAGTATGTTTATTGTGAACTTTGGAGGTTTAAGCATCTTTAAAATGCTTAGTTTTTTATAAACAGTTTCAATTTTCATCAATTCATCATTCATCTTAGTTTTCTATAACCCTTTTGGACATGTGGCGGAATGAAGGAGAGTGGTAACATGCAAGCGTCTGAGGTATCATTCATCTTATTTTGCAGCAGATGAACCCCAGAATTTTGATAACGCGCGCAAGGTGATTGGCACCAGCAATGTCAAAAAAATGTTGCATGTTAGTAATTTGACCGCCCAATGAAAGCCCAGACCGTAAACAAAGAAGCTGGTCATTGTTAGTGTCCCTCTAGTCCAGGCCCATGACTAGATAAGGCCCAAAGTTGTAAATCGCCGTTCGGGGCCATAACTAGTCATGGATTATTCGATGAGTGAAATGGGGATCAGATCCCAATCCGAACATCTATTCTAATCGCTTGGCAATTAATATGTTAACACACTATCTAGGATCTTGTTACTGTTCAATTAAACCCATGAAAAACGAAGTCATACGAACCCCTAACTCCAATTCGGCGATCTTAGAGTATGATCACATCATCCTTATCAATCTACACGATGTGACCAATGTTGCTTCAGCCCCCTAAATTGAAGGGTATGAACGCCACAACCTTCTGACACGTAATGTTCGGCCATGTCTGAGCTATCCTCAATTTTGGGATTTGGGAGTATGGGGTTCCACCCTTAAATGCCTCATTCAATGCCACGATGAAAAGGAGCCCACCTTTAAGCTAGGCTTAGATCAAGTAAAGTGAACTCTCAAAAACTAATCTCCTTTCTTTGGTTTCTTTAGACCCAAGTCTTGATCCACCCAAAATCGTTAATTCATTTAAGTATCGAAATTATTCTCTGCCAACACGCTCTCACAAACTCCTTTGCCTAACATTTATTCTATCTTACAAGTTCCCACTTTCATACCATAAACTTTGTTTCAACATGCCATAATAATATATTAAGCAACTTCATGAGAAATAACTTCTTGTCTTTTTAGTATTGGCCACCTCAAACAAAATTTTCTAGTTCCGCCTTGCTGGCATTATTTATCACAATTATTTCACACCGCCAACTAAAGTGATGTGTTTTAAGTGGCTCTCATGTCAGCCACTTAAAAAAAAAAAAAAAAATCATTTCAAATATGCCATGCAATCGGTATGAAATGAGTGTGATAAATAAGTATGAAAAGTGTTACTCAAAAGAAAAAGGCTTGCTCTCTTTATGATTGAGCTCATTAACATTGAAACTGGTGTCAATTTCTCCCCCATTAAATCCCTGAAAAGTTTTGGTCATAGGGTGTGAAAATAAGCCACCAAAATTTAGGGGACAAACCAGCTGGTTAATATTTGTGATCAAAGGGGAAAGACTATACATGTAAAGTCATGAATGGGAAAGGAGCCGCTCAGGAAGTTGAGTTTTCTGAAGTAAGAAAATCTTTTGCTGCCATCAAGTCAGGAAGCACAATGGCACCTGATTTCCTCCATTCCTCAGCATCAGGCGTCTTAAATCTATCCAATAGTAATGCATGCATCCCAACACTCTTTGCTGGCACGTAGTCTTTGCGCATGCTGTCCCCAACATGCAGAACTTCTTCTGGGCTTCGTTTGGCAACAGCCATGACTTAGATACTGTTCAGTGTTTGGGTCATGGCTCGTTTTTTTAGGGAAATTTTTGCTTTATTTTTTCCATTTTACCCCTATCTCTTAAGGATTTCTACAGCCCGTTTTTTTTTTTTTTTTGGCCTTTTCCACGCTGAACGTTGATGGCCAGCGTCTCCCCAACTCCCCCTAACATGCGTGCGAAGCAGCCGAGGAGAAATTCTTTCTGATTTCTCCCCCCCCCACCCCCTTTCTGATTTCACGCTGAACGTTGCGCGCTGCTTCTTTCTCGTACTATTCTCGATGGAGAAACTGCAAGTGCTGGTGAACGAGATAGCCTACGCTCGAGACCACACAAAGCTCTCTACTCTGCAACGCTCTCTCACCCCAGTCCTCTCATTCGCCTCCTCCCTCTACAGAGTCGCTCTCTCCTTCCGCCACTGTCTCTACCGCTTCGGCCTCCTTCGCAAGCACCGGTAGGAACCACCTCCTTCATTGCCCTCTCCGTTTGGCTACCGAGAAAAGAAAAGAAAAGAAAATTATGAGTTGTGGGCCCCAAAAAGTTTTCACCTTCAACTAAATCAAGGCAACTAACTTTGGTTTAGTAGAGCTTCGTTTTGTTTTCTACGAGCCCAAGTTATGGGATAATGGGATACCTTCCTTTCCCACATTTTCCCAGCAACCAAACAGCGTGGGAAAGCTTTGATTGTTACCGAGAAATGTAAATTGGGTGTTGGGTTCTCCGTTCTTTTGATACCGAAGAAAAATAAACGCCGTGCTTGAAGATTTCACTACTTTTATTTTCTTTTCCGCCACTCTCCCATCAAAGATAACGCCCTACATGTGGTTCCAAGTACTGCTTTTGCGAAATGCAAAAAAAAAAAAAAAAAGATTTTGTTTAAATCGTTTGATATATTTTTGTTTGAAAGGTTGCCAGTGCCGGTGATCAGTGTGGGGAATTTGACGTGGGGAGGCAATGGGAAGACACCGATGGCAGAGTTCATTGCTCGCTGGTTATCTGACTCTGGAATTTCACCTCTCATTCTCACTAGGGGTACTATTATCTAGTGAGAAGCTGGAGGAAAAGAGCAGGCTACGCAGCAGATTTTGAGAAAAATAAGCAAAGGGTAAAAGTGTAATTTAATATATTGAAAAAGACAAAAACAGTATCTAGGCCAAGGTCAAGGCTGTTGCCAAACACCCCCCTGGTGCGACACCAGCTCTCTCCAAGGCAATCTCATGAATCCTTGTGTCAGGTTTCTCTACACCTTCCAGACCAGAGAACACACCAAAGTCCCATTCAGATCCCTGCACAACACATTAGACTTGACACTATCAGCATCTCTAGTCTATACCAAGCATATACACACGAATAAATTCAGAAGCAATCAACTTCGTTGATATTTAAAAAGGGTAGGTATAGATAGGGATCTTATACAAATGCATGAATGGAAAATAACAAAAAAAAGAAAAGACAAAACACTACTCTTCACCAAAACTTTTTAGGCAGTTGAAGTTAAATGGTTTGCAGTGATATTGATATAAATCATGGGAACCTGAATTATTGTAGTAAAATGAGAACAACTCAGGGATCCCATCATCCTGTATGCCAGACCACAAATGCATGTTTTTATGGTGATCATCAATATTACCAGTTGGTAGACTTTCATAACAATGCTAAAACCAATTACTCCTACTTTAATCCAGATCAATTAAGATGAACTAAATAAGAATTTGGGAACCAAAATACCTGAACAGAACAATTTTTTTACCTGATTCAGATTAAAGGCTGGAAGAATTACATCCCGATACCGGTACTCTGCATTACTAATAATCCCAACCTTTTAAGCCCCTGCTCATGCACCCATCTTAGAAATGGTTGGGAATCTGGAAAGATGGTTTAAGGTGCAGATGAACCAAATGACGAATATGTGCGTCTAAACACCTTCTCAACTGTCTCCTCATCATAATCATATCCAGCCTGTAGTCAAAACAATATTTCCATTATAACTTCCTAACAAGGAAATTATATGTAGAAGTCCCAGCCAAAAAGTACACATTTTACTTTCAGTATCATTATGTTCACTCTACTTTGTTAGTAGGGGTGTGTTTTATATCATAAAAGTAATAAATAAATTTTCACACACTGAACTAGACTTGCCTTTTTGGAGAACAATGTGGGTACCACCATAGCATGATTTGATACACAAGGATTACCAACAAGCTAGTCATCACTATACATCATGCCTAAAGCTATCCTTGCTACGTCAGATTTTCTTACCCTGGTAAAGGAGTCTCTCACACAAGTCTTCCACCACACTATGTTGGGCATTTTCGCCGCATACCCAAAACAAGCTAGGATAATTTCTGGCCATGTCTTTACAGGCAAGTTTGAAGCCCTCATGCACACGCTTGTAGTCAGGGCATGGCAGCCCAACAGATTTGGCTGTCATGCAATAGTAGTCACCAAGTTCTCCCTTGTAAGCTATCAAAGTACCAGTAACATCCACAGTGATGCAACGTAATCTTGACAATATTGACATTTTAGTAGCAACTGCAAAGCTGACTCTTGGAATAGAATGACTTTAAAATTTCAGTGTAGCACTTAATGAATAAAGCCAGAGCGATACTTTGGATCAACCAACCCTTCAGCGGTTTCAACAAATCCTTCATTTACACTATTTAAACATTTAGGTAGCATTAAAAAAATGTCCCAATCAAGTCAATGAAAATGTTAAGGTAAATCTCCATTTTTTGTTTCATTAAGTTGCTCTACATCAATGACAAAATTATCTAAAATGCAAAGGCTTCTCCATCAAAAATAGAATCTTGGTGAACATGCATTTTCTTTTCAAAAAATTAGTTTTTGTCAATAACGCTAACATGAAAGTCCTCTTTGACAAAGTAGCTCAATCACTCCAAATGGAAAAATGTAGAGGGAAAAAAATATGGTCCGCACTAAAAATCCTCCTGCTTCTGAGCTAATTATATGTACTAAAATCCTCTCTTTAGATACTTGGGTTTTAACCTTCTCCACTTATGTTGCACAGTTAAGCGATATAGTCTAATCTCTTAGCTGAAAGCATTGACCCCAAAAATGGTCCTCACAGACAGGGGAGGAACTAGCCACAAAATGTTCTCCAAGTTTCTTTTAAAATTAAATTTTTACCCATTAATTTTTTTTTTTCCCTCACATCTAAAATCCTAGTTCACCCCTGCTCATAGGATGCATCAACGTGGTAGGTTGGAAGATTGCTCAAAGAGGAGGAGGGTGGTGAAAGGCGAACAATGTGGCCCTCAGAATCTAGCTCCATTAATCATAAATCTAGAAATACAGGGAACTAATTAACAACAAGTCCACCATCACTATCAATATCTATCTTAATCTATTCTTCTAATTAATATACACATTCTATTACTTATTGTTGTTGCTTCTAAGTTTATGTATACCTCATGAAATATTATGTCTAAGCTTTGACCTTCTTTTATTGCAAACAATTTTTTGACGTCATGTCGACCGGCATGGAGGGGAATGCTTCGCATGATGTCCTGGCAAGATCTAATTGGGGAGAAGCCCCAGATACCCCAGTTATAAAAAACAATAATAATAAATAAAAATGTGGCAGAAAATTATCAACACCGAAAAAAAAATCACTAAAGCAACACGTGTTTTTCTTTTACTTTTCTTCTTCTTGTCACGATGCTTGTACTCTAATAAGAAAATCATAACGACGGCAAGTTTTGTGTTTTGATCACCTAACCTAAAACTAAAAGCATGAGCATGCAAGCCCCAAAAAGATGGGCCGCGCCATGCATGGCAAAAAGCCTATCCTCCCCTGGCACTAAAAACATGTTGTCTTTTGTATCGATTAAGATGGTCGTTTTGCCATGCTGAATTTATATATACAAAAGATAAAAATAAGAAATATTGTTCCAACCAACAACAAAAAAGTACCATCACAATAGCAAAGCATGTATATCTGAATCACTTTATTAATAATGCCTTTTTTTTTTTTTTTTTTTTGATGAGTTTCGCCAATCTTCAATGTTTTTTAATTATTATTGATGTGGTTCAGTTGGCTTGTTGAATTGAAACCTTTAATTGGTTCATCGGGTGAGTTGTCATAATATTTAGGAAAAACTTCAATTTGGCCCCCTGAATTTCCACTCGATTTTATAAACTCTCCTGAACTTCCAAATTTTTCATTTTGGACTCTTGAACTTTCAATTATTCTTAATGTGAACTCTTTCGTCAGATTTTAAACGTTATATGACGTTTATACCCCTGACTTTTGTATAAAATTTCAACTTCCAAAATTTTTTTTATTTTTAAAAAAATAAAAATCAAGGACATTTTGATTTTTTTTTTTGTTTTTGTTTTTTTAATAGCTAAAATTAACGGAATGGTTCTAATTAAGAGTAATTGAAAGTTTAGAAGTCCAAAATGAGAAATTTGGAAGTTCATGAGAGATTTGTAAAATTTGGTGGAAGTTCAGAGGGCCAAAGTGAAGTTTTTCTTAATATTTAACAGTTAAGACTTCGTGATTATTTTTAAAATTCCCGTATTAATTATTTTAATTTTAAACGAAGTTGTAATAAAATTCAACCAACCGAAGGCACAACATTTTGTACTTTTATCTTTCATTTTTCTCTTTCAAATTTTATACTACAGAATAATCAATGATTTTATACTTAATTGGTAGCTTAACAGGCTTGCAGCCACAATGTTTTTAATTAACTTTTAAACAATTGCATTGGCCGGCCAGCTCTTTCGATTATGTGTATGAGCAGCAGCGGAGCAGAGAATTTTTCTTTTAGGGGGATACCCAAATATTGTTGCAAGGAGACTAGTACTGAGCAGAATGAGGGAGGAGATTTGGGAGACAACTTGAAAGTTGAGGAGAATAAAGAAAGTAAAGGGAATAAAAGACGTTGAGGGAATTTGAACCGAAGTCACATGTTGAAAACAAGATTCTTTCTATTTATTAAAGATTTAAATATTTTCACAAAAAAAAAAAAAGTTTAAATATTAATTATATTTCAAATTTTTTAGGCAAAAACAATTTGGCAAAAAATACCAAATATATTCTTTTCGATTTTTTTAGGAAGTCACTACTACATAAAATTTAGTAAACGTGTGCATGATTGACTTAGATTAAGTCGGTGCCTCGCCAGATAGCAACACGATGGAATCTAACGTGGGATCTACGACACAAGATGACCAAACTGCATAAAAAATAAAAAAATAAAAAATCTATTCAATTTTGGGGTCCAAATTCGCCAAATATATGAGTCAACATTTCTCAATAAGTATAGGAATTGCTGACTTTTAACATAGAGCTAAATTTTTGCATTTTCTACCATGAGTTTACAATAATAACTCCAGTACCTGACTTTACAGTACTCAAACACATTACAATTCGTTACTTATAAAGTAAAGACTTGAATTTGAAAACCTTAAAATGTATTATCTTAGATGTGCGTTATGTGCACCTTTCAATCTGTCACTTAGAAACATACGTATACAAGTCCATCTAAGTTATAACATTTCTATACAACATATAAAAATGGCATGCATGCTTCCATTGCTTACTAATTACTAGCTTTGTGAAATTAGGTTCTATAAATGATTCTATATATATAAGCTCCAAAACAACAAATCCTTTTTTTGTGACATTACGTTCAGATGTAGCTAGTGCTTTTTTTTGCGTATGTACAACACAAGTCATATTCATGACAAAATTTTCTCATAATAGCCTCCAATAATATGTATGAAAATTATTCTGCTTGGACGGTTGGTTTCGGCAATACCATGTATGATCGCATTTATAGACAAATACACTTGTTTCAATTAAAGTATAACACTTACAGACTTCAAAATTGATGATATATATATACAACAGGACAAATATTTCCTCCAAACAGTTCCTCCAACATAATCTACGAAAATGTTCTGGTAAGTCACTAGCTATCTAATGATCATCATCTATAACTTCTTCTGATAGACTTGGAGGACTCGAGGATATATAGACTTGGAAATGAGATGCAATAAGACGGTGGATCCAAACATTTTAGTGGTAGTAGTTTTCACTGGCCATGCATAATTTTATCCATAATCTTCTTTCGGTTCTTTTTCTTATCCATTTGCGACTTTGTTTTTAGCTTTTGTAGCTTTTTCTTCTTTGTATTTGGAATCATTGACAGTTTTAACATGTGGTTTAACAAAGAACAAAAAAAAAAAAAAAAAAAAAAAATAACCAAAAAAAAAAAAAAAAAAAAAAAGAAACTAATATACAATATATAATTTTTTTCTGTTTTGAGTAGAAATATTTAAAAATAAGAATATTCAATAACCTAATGAGAAAAACAAAAATTTCAAACGAAAAAAAAAAAAAATTCTAATTAGATGTTGAAGTAGGGCGGGTACGTGTAGTATGATAGTGGATCACACGATAAATCAAAGTCTATAATAAATGGCAGCTTGACTACAATCAGCACAATACATATAAATCACACTAAGTCTCAATGGAAATAGTTAAGACGAACATCAATCAAAAGTCTTTAAAAGCTCAATTCTTTCCTTGGCCTTCCTTAATGTTCAACATCCCTCGAATCTTCAACAATTTTCTATCCTTTTCGTTTGACTTGCATTTCATATTTTCTATGAATCCATTCCTGATCAACAGGCGTCTTCCGCAAGAAAAGTCTAGGTTTATATGGCCGGCGGAAAAGAAATCTGGACTGATATTGTGAGAGGAATAAATCAACGAAAAGCTCAGGACAATGTCCCATAGAAAACAAAGTAAGTGGGATACCAACCGAAGCGCTTGCAATAACCGGAGCCCATGAACTTGCACTTTTATACATCAAAATACAAGCTGCGCTGAAGGCTACAATCATGCACACAATGGATATTAATAGTGTGGCCAGTCCAAGCAACAACTTTGAAGGTACTGACACGCTGAAATCCTCTTCACTGTAGCGTGACATGAACACTGACAAGAAAAATAGCATTGAAGACGTAGAGGAAAACAGAGCAATTGCATTTGATATGAAGAATACTATAAACCAAGTACTTCTCAAAAAAATAGGAGTGCCTATTTCTTGATTGTTGCCACCTGGTACAGTGAAGGTTGCAGCAAAAACTACAGCAGCAATTAAAGTTGCCACGACCATGCAATTGTTTGATACGTCCTTCATCCACATTTCAGCTTCTCTTTTCAAAACTTCATGTTCCATTTTAAATATATCCTTAGGTGTTTTGCCTTCTGAATTCTTCATGTTCACAAATGACCGCGGCATAATCTTTTCTATCTCCTACAGTTGACCAAGTGTAAATTGACTGGTAATAGTTGAACCATAATATATTCAACTAGAAGAAAATAAAAATTAAATAATATTATCACTCACCTTAAACCACAAAACCTCTCGTTGCATTCTAATGGCTGCTCCTGATACGATATTTAGTCGATCTAAAGGAGCCAATTTTCCAGCTAAATGCAACATGTTATCTCCGTAGTCTAAAGTAGCATAGGATGCAAGGCGATCCTTGTCGGCGCCTATCTCATATATTAGATTGAACACACTCTCTTGCCGATATAAAATAGCAATGTGAAATATACTCATGTTATTATTGTCTAGTTGCGATGTAAGGGTAGGATAAGCACGTACGAGGATAATTAGAAATTCAACATTTCCAACTTTTGCAGCTTCAAAAATTAAAGCAATATAACTGTGAACCGCATTTGGGAAGCTCATGTTCTCTGGAATTCCATCCTTTTTCAAAAGTTTTTCAACTAATTGATGCGCTAATGTCTTCATCAAAGTTTTGTTATACATCCCTTTGAACACTACAGTTGAGAAAAGAATCTATTCAGAAATCATAAATGGTTTGGTGATAAAGAAATATTAAATCTATATATACAATTACTTTACCAATATACATAATAAGAAATTATACTGAAAACTCTTTAAAATAAAAATGCAAAGAACTAGATGCGGCTACTTAAGACAAGTTTTGTCTTTGTCCTAATTATTGATTGCAGAATATAAGTTTTGTCTCTGCATAACTCGGGCACTTTAAATATCTCCTAACTTTTGAATTTAAGTAAAAAGAAATGCTAGAATCCTCCTCTCCCCTCTTATGCGGACATGTCAAAAAAAAAAAAAATGTTAGCTTTTGCCAAAAAAATAAAAATAGTACTCCCCATGTTCTTGTGTGTATATAAAAGAAGCGGTTACAAGTATTACAATAGATTGAGACATATAAAATAGATATTATGTAAAGATTTGATGAAATCAAACAAGAGCATTTTACCATGCCAAGTTAATTTGAGTAATAAAGAACTTCTTGGGAAATGTTGTATATATCTTTTCAATTAAAGAAGTTTGGGTTGGAGGAAAACTAACATGAGTATTTTAAGAGACTTTTCCAGAATGATAGCTGACTTTCGCTGCCAATTGCAAAAGGTTTCCTGGCCAACACTGTCAACGCTTCCCAACAGCATTTAGTGTCGGCGTTTGCTATGTTTGGATCCATTTTCAGAATTTTCAATGCTATATCTGTCCATATATAAAAATGGCACATTAATTTGATGATTGTCGAAAGGTGGGTTAAAAAACAATGCTTATAGTATATGGTAGCTAATATTGCAATAAAAGTGGTAACTCCATCCAACTTGTGTAAGTGCCTCAAATTCATCAAACAAAGTTATAGTCAAATGTAGGGCTTACCATACATATCATTGCTAATAGTAGCAAGAAGGAGCTCAATGCGTTTTTCATCATTCAACTGTTCAAGAGGAGTACTACTCAGAGAGAATAGATATGAGGCAACGTTTGTACGTCCAAGAGAAGCTGCAACAATGAGTGGTGTGTCTCCGTTTCTATCAAGGATCGCTACCGCCTTATTGTGGATATTCACCAGCAGCTCAGCAATTTTGACGTTTCCTACTTGGGCAGCAAAGTGAAGGGCCGTAAATCCATAATTGGTTTGCAATTCCAAGTCCTCTGGTCTCATCAATTTCAACAATTTCGTTACAAAATTGGTGTGTTGGTGAGCCACCGCAATGTGAAGTGCTCTCGTTTCATTTATCGTTATGCAAGCTCGGACATACGTTGGGAATTTCTCAAGAAAAGCCTCAGCAGCCGGCCAATCACCTACTAAGCAAGCTTGAACGAGGGGACCATACATGGCGCATTCATCTAGTATTTATATATTCCCCAAGATTTTTTTTTTTAAAAAAAAAAAAAAAAATTGTATTAGTTACAAATTTTGGTGAAAAAGCATGACACTTGGATGAACTACTTTGTTAGTTCTTGTGTTGGCTTAATTCAGTTCCAAAATGCAGATGCTACTGTTCACAGGTTCAAACACTGATATAGAATGCTCAGAATCCAATCTCCACCGTTCATAATGTAGATTCATGTGTTATGAACGTCCCTGCAAAATTTCAGCTCAATCGGACCACAAATTCCCATCGATCGGAGCTGTTGATCAAGACTGGACAGTCCGGGTCCGGACCGTAATTCCCCAGGTCCGGACCTCATTTTCAGAAACTAAAATCTTGCTCCGCAAAGCCGTGTCCGGACAGCCCATTAACATGTCCGGACACCCCGTAAGTTTTAGGCCAAAAAACATGATTTTAAGTGGGTTAGGTCTAGGGTTTTTTCGGGGTATATATACATCATTATAGAAGAGAGAAGTACAAATTTTCACCCCCAGAGAGTTCGTGTGAGGCTGTGCTTGAGTGGTTATTTTGTTGTGAGCCAAATTGATTCCTCTTAGAGGATTTTTGTTAGTATTGATTGTGTGCTTAATTGAAGTTTATCGGAAGGGTCTGATAAAGGAGAATCACGTTGAAGAAGATTGTGAGCGAGGAGACAAGTTGGAGGCTTGTCGATCTTACAGAGTCAAGGTCTTGCAAAGGGTTGTAAGTGTTCCTAGTGTCTGTAATCTCTGGATAATCTTTTGATAGTGATTTCCTGGGTTTGGCTGTCCCGGAGAGGTTTTACTTTTAGAACGTTTTTTAAAAGGTTTCCTCTTCGTCACCAAAATCTTTGTGTGTGATTATTCATATTTTGGTGAATGTTTGTTTTGATATATATCTGTTAATTCCGCATAAAATTGTGATATTTATCTGTTTAGAGTTTTTCATACTTCATCTCATAACCTTACCTATTTGCAACAAGTGTGTTAGGTATTTAGTATCGGCAAATTCGGTTCTCAAAATACCTTGATGTAATTTTGTTTTAGACTAAATGTTTTAAGGAATCTTTGTAAAAATCAAGTTTTCAATGCATAGTCGAAACAAAGATTTTGTTCGTTCGAATAGGTTAGCAGACAAATGAAAAATGAATTTTTCCAGAGAGCTCCGTTCTAAGTGTCATTCGAACGGAAGACTTCCAAAATTGACCCGGCCAGAGTAAAACGATAATAAATTTAATTCCAACATCCGATGAAGTCAAACTTGGTGTCGTTGGAAAGCTAATTCAAAATGCTTCAATTTTTTATTTCATGAAACGTTTCTAATTCCAACGTTTACAGTGTCCAGTTCGAAAAAGCAGGTTGTGAAGAAAAAACTCAAAAACTAAATCACTAGAAGCTGCTCCACTTCGAACGGGCTACTTACCCCATCCAAATTTAGGGCTACTTTCTCAAGTCTATTTAAGGGCTTTTAGAACATGTTTTTTTGCATGTTGGGATTGGAAGCAATATTTTCAAAGAAAAAAGAGTTTTTTGTCCTTGTACTAAGAAAGAAAGTTTAGGTTTTTATGCTTTCAATTGTTACTGCTCTTTTAGAGACTTTGTTGTAAACCACGACCTTTCATCAACAACAATATAAGCCTACTGGAGTTTTGATAAAATAGATCAAGTAGAAAAAATTTGGGGAAAATACAGTTTACCTCCCTGAAGTTTCAGGGGTTTTTCAATTTTAACCCCAAAGTTCAAAAATTTGCAATCTACCCCCCTAAAATCTAAAAAATTGGCAATTTAAACCCTCCGTTTAATTTTTTCATCTAAATGGACGAAAATCTATGAAATTACATCATTACCCTCAAGCTTTTTAAAAAAAAAATTTCGTCCAATTTAACGGAAACTAGTGACGGAATGTTTAAATTGCCAATTTTTAAAACTTCAGGAAGGTAGATTGCCAATTTTTAAACTTTGGGGTTAAAATTGAAAACCTCTTGAAACTTCAGGAGAGTAAACTGCATTTTTCCCAAAAAAGGAAGAGGTACAATAGTAGAAGTCAAGTGAGTCGCTTGTCTTATATAAAATAGTGTCAATTTCAAAGGTTTTATAAATGTGAACTTCTTGTAATCCTTACTCTTCTATAGTAGTTTTATTTTTGAAAAGTTTTTCAAAAAATTTTCACTTCGTCACCAAAGTCCTTGTGCTGATTGTATTGTAATTGATATTTTCTTATTTGTCTTTATTTTACTGTTGAAGAATTTTTATTTTCTAATATGATGCATAATTAAGTGTTCATTGTGGTTTATAATATTTAAATTCAGCATTATCTTGTGAACACCTATTCAATTCCTCTTCTACGTGTTGTTTGGAGTGTGGTTTTACTTTTCAATGTGAAATTTAATTGTCTTCTTCTTTGTGTACTTGTGTGCACCTATTTGTAATTGTTGTTTTCTTTCTTGATTTGTTATTATTGTTTTGGGTTGTTTCTTGGCCTACAAAAGGTGCATAACAAAACATTTTATCCTATTTCACAATTCAGTTTTTTTAGTGGAATGGAACGGATATCATGGAACAAATGCATTGGCAACACTTTTCCATAAGATAATTTGTAATTAGACCACAGAGAGAGAGATACTTACTCCCATTATGGCCATTAGTTTGATATTCAAAATCTTCACTTGGGCTTGGCTCCTCTACATTTATCTCCACCGATCCTCCTTGTGACGTGCTAGCATTTAAGCTACTCCTAATTAATAGTGTCTCCTTTGTCTCTGTTGGAAGTGTAAATAAAAATGCAAAGTCAAAGAAAGCATGCAAGAAGGTTGTACACATTTCCTTTTAATTAATTCTAACATTTCGGTGCAGCTTTTTTTTACTTTAATTAGCTTAGTAAATTATGCATGCTTTAAAAGTCAAAAGAATATTTGTTAGGTGGCAACCGTATTAGACTTTGTGATTTTTAGTTTTAACTCTTGAGTGTTAGCCACCTTTGTGGACTTTGTAACCATAGTATTAAGTGCTATAATTGTTAGAACAACTTTTATTGACTTTTGAAAGTTAGTAATGTATGTATTCACATGTAATATATCCTTATATAAGGATATTATGGACGTTAGATTAAGTAAGCAATTAACAAGTAAGAAACAAGTGGAAGCTTGATACTTCTCTTCAATATTAAATTATTATTTTCATCTTGTCTTTTGTTCATCTATTTTTTTGAGTGTCCATGTATTTGGGTATTGGTTTGTAAACTTAATCCCAACAAATTGGTATTTGAGCTAGTTTATTCCTAGCAATGCAGTCATGGCCTCAAATATGTTGCACATCCAAGTTCCTTAGTTGAAAAAGGAAAATTATGAGAAATGGTGCATCCAATTCAAAGCATTGTTTGGATCACAAGATCTCTAGGAGATTTTCAATACCGGGTTTGTTAAGCCCATTCCGAAGCAAGAAGCCACCTACACTGCAGATCAGAAAGTCACTCTCAAAGACCAAAGAAAGAAGGACAAGAAGGCGTTGTATCTCCATCATCAAGGATTTGATTATTCAACGTTTGAGAAGGTTGCTGAAGCGACAACAAGCAAAGCAGCATGGGATACCTTGAATACAATTTTCAAAGGTGTTGACTGAGTAAAGAGAATTCGCCTTCAATCATTAAGGACTGAATTTGAATCTGCCCATATGAATGAAGGAGAAAATGTCTCTAATTATTATTCTTGATTACTTGTAATCGTGAATGAAATGAAGAGAAATCACGAAAAACTTGAAGATGTTCATGTCATGGAAAAGATACTTTGATTCCTCACACCCAAATTTGAGCACGTGCTGACAGCAATTGAGGAATCAAAAGACTTGGAGCTGCTGGGATCTCTCCGAGTTCATGAACAACTCATTCTAAAGAATGCAAGTGCCACATTTCTTGAGCAAGCTTTGGAGTCAAAATTAAATTTTGACAAACCAAAGGGAGGTCGTGGTCAATGGAATTCCCGACGTGGTGGTGCCAACTACTGTGGTCGAGGTCGAGGTCAAGGACACGGTAATACAAATGATCGTTGTCCATCTCAGGAAAGGAGAAATTTCTCTGACCGGAAAAAGCAGAATGTCCAATGTTACAACTGTGGAAAATATGAACATTATGCCTCAGAATGTTCGTACAAGAATGATGGTCATGTCAACCTTGCTGAAGCATCAAGCAGTGAGAGTAAGAATTCTACTCTCTTATTGGCACACAATGATTCAAGCGGTCAACATGATGTTGGGTACCTTGACTCTGGTGCAAGCAATCATATGTGTGGAAGAAAATAAACTTTTCCTAAACTCAAAGAAGGAGTTTGCGGAAACGTGAGCCTTGGAGATTCCTCAAAACTTGCAGTTGAAGGAAGAGGAAAAGTTCAGATCTTCCAGAAAAACGGCAAGGAAGAATTCATCTCTGATGTTTACTTTGTCCCAAGTATGAAGAGCAATATCCTAAGTATTGGCCAGCTTCTCCAAAAAGGATATATTGTACACATGGAGAATAATGTTCTCTCTCTAAGAGATACAAGTGGAAGGCTCATTGCACGTGTTCAAATGACCAAGAACCGTATGTTTCCTTTGAACCTAAATACGTAGATCGAGAAATGCCTCATTGGACTCATTAAAAATGAGTCATGGCGGTGGCATTTATGCTTTGGTCATCTTCACTTTAATGGCCTAAAGCTATTATTTTTCGGTAGAATGGTGTATCGTCTACCACAAATTGATTTAGCAAACCATGTCTGTGAAGGATGTGTACTTGGTAAGCAGTCACGACTCTCTTTTCCTAATGGTACGGCATGGAGGGCGAAAGCACCACTACAGTTGGTGCACACTGATATTTGAGGGCCATTGGATCTCATGTCATTTGAAGGTAACAAGTACTTCATTACCTTCATAGATGATTTCAGCAAAAAATCATGGGTTTATTTTCTTCAGGAGAAATCTTCAGCCTTAGTTGTTTTCAAGAACTTTAAGGTGCTCGCCAAAGCAAAAGAGTAATTGCAAGCTTGTAGTCGTTAGATCTGATCAAAGGGGTGAGTACACCTCAAATGCATTTCAAGATTTTTGTTGAGAGAAATGGATTAGACATCAACTCACTGCTGCCTATACCCCACAACAAAATGGGATAGCGGAAATAAAGAATCGCATTATCCTTGACATGACGAGATCCATGTTAAAAGAGAAAGGATTGCCATAGCAATTGTGGGCGGAAGCTGTAGCATGCTTGGTGTATTTGCTGAACTGGTGCCCAACAAAGAGTGTCAAGAACATGACACATCAAGAAGCATGGAGTGGATACAAACCTAGTGTTACACACCTTCGAATTTTTCGGTGTGTTGCATATGCTCAAGTTCCTGAAGCAAAAAGAAGGAAGCTTGATGCTCGAGGTGAAAAGTGTATTTTTATTGGCTACAGTGAAGAGTCAAAGGCATACAAGCTCTATAACCCACTAACAAATAAAGTAGTGGTTAGTAGAGATGTTATCTTTAGTGAAGAAGAAGCATGGAATTGGAGCAGTAAAGAAGCGAACAAAGAAAATGTTGTCTCAGATGAATCTGAAGAGCAAATGCCAGTTGTGACATCGTCTACTCCACCAACATCTCCTCAACCTATTTCACCCTCTTAAATACACATAAGTCCTACATATGGGTCTTCATCTTCCAGTGACAATAGTAACAGTGGAATTCCAACTCCTATCAAGCTGGGAAGTCTCAAGGATGTCTATGAACGTTCAGAAGAAGAAGAAACAAATCTTTTCTATTTTTATGCAAATCATAAGCCTTTAACCTTTTAAGAAGCTGTTGAAGAAGATTGTTGGAGATCGGCAATGGAAGAAGAAATCCATGCTATTCAAAGGAATGACACATGAGAGTTGTCGGCACTCCCACCAAAGAAGAAAACGATCGGTGTCAAATGGGTGTACAAGATCAAGCGAACTACAGATGGCAGCGTTGATCGATACAAGGCAAGGCTTGTTGGTAAAGGCTACAAACAAAAATATGGAATTGACTATGAAGAAGTCTTTGCGCCAGTTGCTCGACTTGACACAGTGAGACTGTTGATCTCACTTACAGCCCATCATATTTGGAAGATATACCAACTGGATGTCAAATCAGCTTTTCTCAGTGGAGTACTTGAGGAAGAAGTGTACATGAAACAACCAGAAGGTTTTATTTCACAAGGACAAGAAGATAAGGAGTATCATTTGAAGAAGGCTTTATATGGCCTAAAGCAAGCACCACGAGCTTGGAATGCTCACATTGATGATTATCTTCAACAAAATGGATTTATAAAATGTCCATATAAGCACTCTGTCTACATGAAGACTGACGACAAAGGAGAATTTCTGATACTTTGTCTACATGTGGATGATCTGTTTTTCACTAGTAGTAGTGAAAAGATGTTTGTAGAGTTCAAGAAGTCCATGTTCAAAGAATTTGAAATGACTGACAATGGACTGATGTCATATTTTCTTGGGATAGAAGTGAAGCAAGAAAATGGTGAAATATTTATCTCTCAAAAGAAATACATGAGATAGATATTAGAAAAGTTCAAGATGGATAATTGTAATGCTGTCAACACTCCTGTCACAACAGGACTGAAGCTGTCAAAAGAAGGAGAAGGAAAGCCGGTTGACTCAACCTTGTACAAGAGTCTCATCGGAAGCTTGAGGTATTTGACAATAACAAGGCTTGACATACTTTATGGCGTTGGACTCGTAAGTCGTTATATGAAGACACCAAGAGAATCTCATTGGTTAACTGGAAAGAGGATTCTAAGGTATATTAAAGGTACTCTCAACTTCGGCCTTTTCTATACTTAAGGTGAAAATGCAGAATTAGTTGGTTACTCAGATAGTGACTAGGGAGGTGACCAAGATGAGAGAAAAGCACAACTGGTCATGTGTTCTCTCTTGGTTTAACCGCTTTTTCTTGGACATAAAGGAAACAGGAAATTGTAGCTCTGTCTTCATGTGAAGCAAAGTATGTAGCAATTTCTTCTGCTGTTTGTGAAGCCATATGGTTAAGAAATCTTATGGGGTCACTGAATCACCCACTAGAAAAATCTACTGTGATTCATGTGGACAACAAGTTAGCAATCAAGCTCTCAAAGAATCTAGTGCAACATGGAAAGCGCAAGCATATTGATACCAGGTTTTATTTTCTGAAGGACCATGTGAAGTAGAAGACAACTGAACTTGAGTATTGTAATACCAAGGAACAAGTAGCTGATATCTTCATGAAGCCACTGCCAGTTGAACCCTTCAACACGTTACGTGAGATGCTTAGCATGAAGGCATTTTGATTTGAGGGGGCTTGTTGGAAGTGTAAATAAAAATGTAAAGTCAAAGAAACCATGCAAGAATGTTGTACACGTTTCCTTCTAATTAATTCTAGCATTTCGGCGCAGTTTTTTTTACTTTATAATTAGCTTAGTAAATTATGCATGCCTTAGAAGTCAAAAGAATATTTGTTAGGCGGCAACCTTATTAGACTTTGTGATTTTTAGTCTTAGCTCTTGAGTGCTAGCCACCTTTGTGGACTTTGTAACCATAGTATTAAGTGTTATAATTGTTATAGCAACTTTTATTGACTTTTGTAAGTTAGTAATGTATGTGTTCACATGTAAGAAATCCTTATATAAGGATATTATGTACATTAGATTAAGTAAGCAATTAAAAAGCAAGAAGCAAGTGGAAGCTTGATATTTCTCTTAAATATTAAAGTATTATTTTTATCTTGTCTTTTGTTCTTTCTATTTTTTTGAGTGTCCTTATATTTGGGTATTAGTTTGTAAACTTAATCCCAACAGACTCTTGTCTTTTTCATGAGGCTTGTAATTGATAGCACTTTCTTCAAATTTTTGTCTTGTTTCTTTAGAAATAAAATGAGATAGAAAATAAATAAATCAATACATAAACAGTATGATACTATGAATATATATCTAATGCAGCATGACTTCATGAGATGCAAGAAGAACAACAAGAAGAAGGAATAAATACTTCTAAGACCTTGGTAGTATATCAAAGAATCTAAGAAATTTTCTCTAAACGCTAGATACTCTTTAGGGTTTGAAGGAAAGTAATGAAGAAACTTAACTCTAAGTAATCTTATTGATAAAAGCTAAATGATAATCAAAATCTACGTTGTAGGGTCTATAAAACATGTATTTGTAGGCCCTCAAACCCTAAACCTGATAAGAAAATGAAATAGAGTCAGTTTCAGCAAAACTATGCGGCGCATATGCAAACTCATCCGGACGAGGTTGGGGACAAGCCTCTCTATGACTCCCACTTATCCCTTGTCTACAATCTCATTCGGATGAGATTGTGGACGAGCCTCTCTGTTGCTCCTCGGCTGCAATCTCGTTCGGGCAAGATTGCACATGAACAATTTTGCCCATCTTTCTATTCTTTTTTTAATGGCCCGTTTTGACCTAATAAAAATTAGAATTAGCTAAACCTCGTGACATATGACTTTGTAGATCTTTGAATCAGATTTTCAAAGCCACCAAGCTTGCTCCAATCCAAGGTCTTAAACTCGAGATATAGCCTTTTTAGTAAAACTTATCAGGTACAAATTTCCCCATATATCATCGCTCCTCTTTATGGAATCCTTATAAGGATTCCGGTCTACATCATCCTCCCTAGGTTAAAGAGAATTCATCCTCGAATTCACACCCTCATTATTGAAGTCCGTAGGGGGTAAGTTCCACCCGTTCTCCCTTACATCATTCTCCTCTCTATTGGAGAGAATTCATCCTCGAATTCGAATGGTTCTTTCCACAGTCCTTCTAGTGCCCTATCAACTAGTTCCACTCCCCTTTTCTCAAAATCAAAACAAGGCAACACTCATTAGAAATGTGATGCCTCTAATCATCCAAAGATCTTGATGATTGTCTTGAAGGCTCCTCACACCTCCTTACAATACATCAGGCTTGTCGTGCTTCCCTCGTACTTTTTCCCTTTCACATGCCATAAAAATACTCGAGAATGGGTCAGTTGTTGTTTCCCTTGTGAACATGTAATTCTCCTCAATCGCATAAAACTCATCACAATCATTGTTATGAGAATTTAACAAAATATCATCTAGACCAAGGAAATCAACATAACCAACTTCTTATCATTAAAATTAGGCACTTCACCTGGATGGTCTTCATCAACCTCATGAGGTTTGAAAACAACATCAGAATTTGCAATTCCATTCGTGGGTCCTCCATTTTCCAATGGGTCATCTTCTTCGGGGTAGAGGTCGTCAAACATGGTAGTAACCTAATCTACTATGTATTCTCCCTATTGGTTTGATGACAAGGGTCTTTTCTTAGGATCTTCATCCTCCTCATCAAGATCACATGTTGGTGGGGGATCCCAATCTGCGAATCCCTGTGAAGGCTCTTCAACATCTTCTTGTTGTTTGAACTCTTCATCAATGAATCCATCTTCTTGGAATTCCTCGTCAACCTATTCATCTTCCTCCACATAATACAGATTTGGTAGGTGGGATTGAGGCTTGTGAATAATGGCTAAGGTGTCGAGCCGCATACCCCGTTCGTCTAGTCATACCTCCTCCCGTTGAGACATCACCTCACCATAGGAAACCATGTCATCCTCACCTGCTTCCGGTACTACCCTCTTGATGGCTCTTTCCATGTCAGTCAACTTCGGCTTTGCTATTAGTGGTTGACCATCCCCTTGTGAAGGTTTTGACCCTGCATCTTGGTTAGGTAGCAACGTCAACTTGAGCTTGTCAACCACGAAGCTACACGTGTTCCTTGTTTCATCATGGACAACAGCCTTCTCATGTTGTCACAGCTTTCCCAACAATAGGTGACATGTATCCATGTCGACCATCACACCACACATCATCCCAATTTATGGGTCCAACAGAAAAGGACGCAAGACAACGTTTAGAAATATTTACCTCGTTTCCTCTTGTGAGCCATTCTACTCAATAAGGAGTAGGATGCCTCTTGGTTTGAAGCCCCAATTTTCAAACCACTTTCTCCAAGACTACATTCTCACAACTCCTTGGATCGATGGCAAGCTTGGACTCCTTGCCTCTCATGGTGTATGTAGTTTGAAATTGTTGACACGTACCACCAATGTATCGGGACACCTATTGATACTTGACTTCCATTGCCTCTCCAGGCACCTTCTTTTTGTATGACTTTTTATTTTTTTCCTTCACAGATATAGAACCTTGTCTCCAATTCTGTGACTTTTGGCACATGGTATAATTATGGGACAAAAAAACAACTCTCATGTGTTTCAATAGTTTCTCCCAACTATTGATCTTCTCTTGGCATAGCCGCACCCTAGTTTGTTTCAATTGCTGCTACCACGCCGCAACTCTTCGCCGGAATCTGTTTACCACCAAAGAGACTCGTCGTTCATCAGGCACCCCTTTGAAGTCAAGAACCTCTTCAACAGTAACCACCCAATCAAGGAACTCTTCAGGTTGCAAGCAACCTTGAAATTTTAGGATGTCTAGCTTGACACCTGCTTCCCATGGAATAGAATGAGTTTGTTTCATAGGGAATTTCCTCCACACTACCTACCCCGCAAAAGGATTGATAGGTTCACTCTCAATGATAAATTCCCCTTCTGCCTCCGCGTACCACCGTGTTGATCAGGCACCCACTCCCTCTTCTACACGGCTATACCACTAAACATCTCCTCAATGTGCCGCAAACGAATCACGGGTTACTCCTTACGTGCTGCCTCTGTTCGCACGTATACTTCGTGCATGTCTACACAACGGTTGCCCCTCCCTATTCATGGAAAGTAACTTAGGCTCTCATATCAACTGATGCTGCGTGACTTTGTGAGATGCGAGAAGAACAGCAAGAAGAAGGGATAAATACTTCTAAGACCTTGATAGTAAGAAATCTTCTCTAAACACGAGATACTCTCTAGGATTTGAAGGAAAATAATGAATAAACTCAACTTTGAGTAGGGATGTGTATCGGTTCAGTCGGTGTCGGTAGGGGCATTTTCGCCTACCGATTCATAAAAGTCAATTAAGTCGATTAATTAACTAACTTCATACCGACAAAGAATAGTTTCGAATTCTTCGGTTAATCGGTTACTCGGTTAATAGGTGATCGGTTAAGTCGGTTAATTGTCAGTTACAAGTTTTTTTGTTAAGATTTATCAATTTCCTTGTAACTACATAATCAGTAAAGAACATGTCTTTATAAATGAAAAGAAAAGGAAAATTGATAGAACATGAACCAACCACAAATCAGCTGGACAAACATAATACGAAAAATTACCAGATAAAATTCAAAATTTAGTTGAAAAATCAGCTATGTCAGTTAATTGTCAGTTAACCGATAAAAATTTTTATGCCGCTTATTGAACCGAACCGATGTCAAAACAATATTTTTATCCCGCCTACCGACTACCGAAAGTCGGTTGTTGGTCGATGATGGTTCGGTGGCGGTCAATAAGCGGTCGGAAGGCGGTAAACAGTTAATCTGCCCACCCCTAACTCTGAGTAATCTTATTGATAAAAACTGAATAATAATCAAAAGCTACGTTATAGGGTCTATAAAACATGTATTTATAGGCCCCCAAACCCTAAACCTAATAATAATACGAAATACAGTTGGTTTCAGCAAAACTGTATGGCGCATCTGCAAACTCGTCCGGATGAGCCTCTCTGTGACTCCTACTTATCCCACATCTGCAATCTCGTCTGGACGAGATTGTGGACGAGCCTCTCCGTTGCGCCTCGGTAGGTTGCGGACGAGCCTCTCCGTTGCTCCTCGGTTGCAATCTCATTCCGAGCGAGATTGCACACGAACAATTCTACCCAACTTTCTAGTCTTCTCTAGATGGCCCGTAGGTATATATACTGTATATCTATGTTGTTGGGGAGAGAAACACTAAGGGAGTCAAGAAAGAGTAAATTAATAATGTTATGACACCACTTCTAGCCCAAAAGCCGAAGTTAATGGGCTTAGGTCCACTTAGGTATATTAACAACTCTTTTTCTTTATACTTTATCAATGTGAGACACAAATCTCATAAGTGTATGCACAACAAGGAGCATATATAAAAATATTCTCTATTTTAGAATAATTAAGTTTGTGGATATGAGAACACAGAGATTTGATTGAATGTAATTCTCTTTACTTATGAGCTGGATTTTCATTAATATATATAAACATTACAAGATAAACTCTAATCTGAATATTAGAGTCCTGCATCTATTCTATCTTATCAAAGTGATCACACGTTATCATCAATCAATCTTCTTGTTCTTATGGATAAAGATGTTTTATAATGTTCGTTGTGTTCTAACACTAAAAACCTTCCCCATACGAAGCATATGGGTGCTTGGTATCAATTAAATCAGAGAGATATTTTCAACAACAAAATCATGTAAATTTATAGGAAAAATTGACACATGAACTTATCGATCTTGATATACGTTTTATGAATTGAGAGATCGAGCACTTACTCCCATCAGTAGTGCTTGGCTTCTCTGACAGATCTATCTGCTCCAGTTCTTCTGGTGATGTCTCTGCAAGTGAGCAAGTTTCTTGGGGTTTGTCAAAGTTTGGCGCCGGTAAAGACCTAGCTACGTCCCAGTTTGCCAAATCTTGTAGAAGAGAGCTTAAAGAAGGCTGAATTTTAACGAGAAGCGCCCCTAGAGCCTGAAGGCTAGCATCTCCTGCATTAGCGACTTGTCTGTGATTTGTTAAACTATCAGATTCCAAGTTTGACACATATGGTTGTTGTTGAATAAAAGATGCTCCCTGATCCAAGTGTGTAGGAAATGATGGAATGGAAGAGGATTCTTGTTGATTGATAGCTTGTCCAGAAGCAGCCCTTTGAGGATGACTCATTGATGGAAATGTCTCACTCCTTGGTAGTGTCATCTTTTTCTTTTGTCTTCTTTCATGAGGCGTGTTGATAGCACCTTGTTCCATTTTTTTTCTTGTTTCTTTGGAAATAAAATGAGATAGAAAATAAATTAATAAATACATAATGATCAAACTGGTGATATAGAAATATTTTTAATTAGGTGAGTATATAGCTGAAGAGTGATGGCTACAAAAAGTAAGTATATCGATGTGAACATCAACAAATTCTGATCTATTTTGAAATAATTTAAGTTTATGGATAATGATGATTTGTACTGGTAATTGTGTTCAAACACTAAAGAGGTCCAAGATAATGATGTTATAATGTTAAATTCAAGAATCTTTTTACATGCAACTAGACTACTTTAGTTAATTATTAATTATTCTGCTATTGATTGATAAACATGCATCCTGTCATTTAGTGTTAGTTTATTTATTTTAAGAAGCGGGATACGTTTTGGAAATTAATATAGTATAAAATTTTCAAATATTAGAATTTTATTACGAATTTTGCAAACTACATACACTTATAGAGACGAAAAGTTAAGACAGAGAAACGGTGTAAGTAGTTGTTAGACATTTAGACCAAGAGACGTCAAAGGAGAAAGATAAGCTGTGTAAATAAATTAATGCACAATGGTACAGCAACAAGAATGCCGAAGATTTATTAGAGATGATGGAAACATGCACTTACTATCAAAGCCAGTTGCGCAGTCAAAGGGCCTTTCTCTTTGGCAAGTTGTGATACTCAACCTTTGCAGGAGAGTTTCTCACAAAATGGACCGGATCGATGTAGAAGACAATGCAGATAGCCCATGCTGTTATATATAGGAGTAAAGCAACTATTGAATATTGATTCTTTAAAAGTTAGGTAAAGTATTTTACTAACAGCAATTAAACAAACGTGCAACTTTTCTTCCAACAACCACCAGTGGCGGTGTGTGGATCACAAAGCAAAATGTCTATAGTTTGAGGACCAGAGGGAGAAGCAAAAATAAATACAAAAATACAAAAAAATGGCCAATTAGTGATACTCGTTTGACCTTTTTAGATTAAGTTAACTGTAGAAATCAAATAATGTATAAAGGATGATGAAAGCATTTCAGGATTTCTAAAATCCAAACAAAGCAATCACATTCTCAAGACTTAATTGGAAATCCCAAACCCATTCCTTTTTCAGAATACGGTCATATATATTACATCAAGGCAACGAAACTAAATATTGCCATATAAATAAATCAAGGCAACGAAAAATCTTTAATAAAAATTTTTACATTTAAATTGATCATATAAACCTATTAATAAACTAATTAGAGCTTCTATATTGTTACTCAATGTCAACATATACTTCTTGAAATACAATTACCATATCACTACTACATTATAAAGTTTAGTAAACTTGTGCATGACTGACTTAGACTAAGTCAATGCCCCGCCAGACAGTAACACGCGCGAAAGAATCTAACACGCGATCTACGACACAAGATGCTCAAAATGATCGTGAGGTCACCACATTCGCAAAGCTACATATATGAATTCACATTTCTCCGTAAGTATAGGAATCACTGACTTTTCACATAGAGTCAATTTTCAATTTTTTACCATGAGTTTACAATAACAGCTACACTTGACTTTATAGTATTCAAAAACATTTTGTACTGATGAAGTCACTACAAAAAAACTTATTTTTTAGTGATTACCCATTAATGATGTTTTAAGGCCCAAAAACGTCACTAAAGTTTAGTACGTGTGTGGCAAGTTAAAAATTAGGGTGTCGCTACTAGGACTTTAGTGACATGCCAAAAATTGACACGTCACCAATTGATGTATCAATATTGGCATGACCCTAAATAAATGGTGACGTGCTATTTTTGGCAGGTCACCTACTAAAATTTAAAAAATTATTAAAAAATATTAATAATTAAAAAAAAAATTCCAGAATTTTTTTTCAATTAAATTTTGATCTGCAGAGGCAGCATATCTGGTCTAGGCGGAGCTTCTTTTCAACAAATTATTCATGTTTGTCCATGAATAATTTTAAGATCATGGAGGAATAACTTCCATCTGTGCAAGCAACAACATATCAATCAAATGTAAACAAAATCGAAAGTTTTGAACTTGGAATTTGATTTTACTACTCACTGTCTGGATTTGGAGAGTACCCAAAATCAGGAACTACAACAGAAAAATCAACCAAAAAAAAACTACCCATTAGAGAGAGTAGAGGATGTCCGTTCTGGATTCAACCTAAGTTGATAGGAACTAATGAATTAAAGACGTGAAATATTTAATTGAAATGAGAAGTGGATGATGGAATCAAAGTTCGAACTCTAGACCTTTAACTCTTGTCCACATTGCTTGTGGACAAGACTTTTGGCATATTTATAGGAAGTGGACAACCCTCTCTTATTAAACCGGTTTTATGAAATGAGTTAAGTCTACGAATTTCTCTGTGATATCAAAGCTAACGATCTTGGGATTGAAATTTGACTCCGTCAAATCACCTCTCATTTAAATTAAATATTCCACGTGTTGGGCCTTACCTATTAAAAAGAGTTTGAGCCCACACGTGAGGGGGTGTTAAAGTAATGATTAAGTTATTAAATTTATCTCTTCCTATAATTAGCTTAAGCTTTTGGGATAACTGGTGATTTAACATGGTACCCACGGGATGAATGGGGCCCACACTACTTACCCTGTGACAAGGATCAGGAAAAATACTAGCCTGCACATAAGGGAGGGTCTTGAGGAATAATCACACATTGCTTGTGGACAAGACCTTGGGCATAATTATAAGGAGTGGATAACCCAGCCTCTCTTGTTGGGTGGTTTCACCTCTGTCATATATATCTAGTGGCCTGGTGCAATATCTCATAACACTTGCCCCCACGGCCAATCACCACTGAATTTGATGAAGATCTGACCAGGAATATATGCAAGATGTAACACCTCTGATGACACGTTGCAAGATGTCGTCTTGGTTCGTTATTGAAAGAGTAATGTTAGTTTGTAAAATGCTATATGACTTTCAATACAATTAGGATGACGTGATAATAAAAATTAATTATTATTTATTTTAACAAATGCATGTTGATCTAATGACTAATTATCACTGTCATATTATCAACTTATATAACAGTCAAATTACAGCTTACTAAATAACCTTACTCTTATAGATTATCTTGCTTCCAATTCCCGTCGAATCAGAAGTCGAAGAGGGTAAATAAAATTCCAACCTGTTTAGGTCGCCATGTTTCATAAACTTTTATTCTACCAAATTTGCGAAATAGTAAATCAGTGCAAATTAGCCACCATATCATGAGGAATACGAAATTAAGATATGATTTATGGATTACAAGAAAGGAAAACGGTAACTAATACCATATCTGTTAACTAATAAAAGATAAACAGTAATAAGAAAGAGGAAAAATGCCAAGTAAGGGCGACGACAGCAACAATTATGCCGAAGATTAATTTATAAGAGATGCTTGAAACACTTACTATCAAATTAAGCCAGTTGAGCAGCCAAAGGAAACGGAACTTGTGATACTCAACCTTGCAGAAGACTGCGATGTATAGACTCATGCGTGCAAGAACTTCTTCCAACATTACGTAAGAAGTGCTTTGGTTGCTTGACGTCACCTAGCTAGTAAGAGCCCGTTTGGTGTTTGGTATATATTGTATTAAAAAGGTTAAAAAGTACTTTTAGTATATAAAAAATTGTGTTAAACAAAAGCAAAATTTTTAATTTTTTCTTTTAAAAAATTAATAAATTAATAATAGGACACATGTCACAATTTAATTGGTGCTAATATGGTATTTTGTTAAGTTTTGGACAAAATTTTAATGAAGGTATCATCTCTATCTTTATGAAAATTACAAACACCTCCGGTCATAACAATAAAAATTTAGAGGGCAAAAAATAAAGAATTCAAACTCTTAAAGAGTTTTTAGTATTTAACCCTTAAATAAATAAAGGTGCAATAAACTTTCTTCCAACTACATTACGTAACAAGTGCTTTTGTGGGAGCTTGACGTCACGTATCAAGTCATGCATGATCTGGTAGGTTGTATATATGTATGTATGCTTGATTAAGAGCTAGGTGTGATAAGATCAGAAGCATGTACCTACTACAATGAATGGAGTATACAAACACATAAAAACACCTCAACAACCCAAACTGGCCCTCCATGCGGTCACAATGCAAACAGTGAAGTCAGTCGATAATAACACCTCTTGACAACTTTTTATTATTACGTGTTTCGAATTAGTGAATTTTTATTGCATTAGATTAAACGTAATTTTCAGTTGATTGGACAACTCACTGAAACAACACCTCTGAACAATATTACATGTACAATTAATGGTATGTCATATTGTGATTTATTTTTTATGGTAGGAATCAATCCCAATATATATATATATATATGATAAAGATCAATTTCTGGTTGTGTGATCACACATTTTTTTCTTCTGACCCGTCTGTTTTCTTCTTACATAAGAGAAAATAATAAATTTAATTTTTCGATTAATTATTTATAAAACCCGGTCCTTCCTTAATTCAGAGAGGGAAGTGACAGCTAACGCGAAAAAATTTCAGCTAATTAGTACTACATGGTGTGTGAAAATATTTTTCTGAGCAGCTAATGAATCACATATATTTTTGATTTATTATCCTGTAAGTGCATCTCTATAAACACACGTATTTGTCCGTCTCATTTTAAATTATCACTCTATTGTTGACTTAATATTCTGTCACACATGCATAGCTCTCTATCCTGCTATTTGTCCGTCTCCTATTTACTTGTCAACCTATTGCTAATTTATTATCCTGCTATACATCTCTTTCTATATAGGTATTTGTCCATCTCATTTAGCTGATCAGTCTATTGTTGATTTATTATCCTGTCATACAATATTGCTCATGGATCTCTATCCATATCCTGTCATACATTGCTCATGATCTCTATTCAAGTATTTGTCTGTCTCATGTTAACTTTTGAGTCTATTTTTGATATATATCATGTCATACATCGCTCTCTATCCAGGTATTTGTCTATTGTTGATTTATTATCCTCTTATACATCTCTCTTATCAGTCTATTGTTGATTTTTAATCCTACCATACAGCTCTCTCTATACACGTATTTCTCTGTCTCATGTTAACTTGTGAGTCTATTTTTGACTTATTATCATGTCATACATCTCTCTTTATGCATGTCATTGGTTTTTGAATTGCCAAATTAAGTGACAAAATATATGCATCTCCAATCCCGTCTACAATGCATACATATGAGGTATTGTGTCTATAGAAAACTTAGAAGATATGGTTTTGATTGTTAATGACAATTTTGGCTCATTACTACTACATAGTGTCTAAACATATTTTTTTGACCTGTGTGAACCACTAAACAAGATCCAACGAGAAGGGAGATGGATAAACAAAGTTCAGCTAATAAGTACTACATATTCTGTTTTTAATAACTATTATGTTTCCAACCATGGGGGAATGTGAGTTTCAAGATCATTATTCATTAAATATATATTTTGTTTTACAAAAAAAAAAAAAAAAAAAAAAAGAGTTTGAGCCCACATGTGAAAATGAGTGTTATATTATTCATTAAATGATTAAATTTTTATCAACCTTTTGGAACAAGTGATGATTTAACATCCTTCTCTTTTGACTAGCGGAGGCGGCCCATTTAGTAAGAATAGCTAGGATCTCTCCAGTATAAATCAAATATATATTATTGAGAATAACTTATATATGGAGGTTGCACAAAAGTCATCTTTTGTGCTACCAATAAGAAGCTGACACATCAGCCAATTTAATTAGACTTATACTTAAAACAAAAACTTAACCACACCCGATTACACTCTAATAAATAAATAATTAAAAAAAAAAAAAAAAAAACAGAATAGAAGGGGTGCCCGGTTGGCCACCCCTCCCCCACTTTGGGTGGCCGGCCACCACCCCCAGGCCATGGGGGTGGCCGCGCGGCCACTCTCATGGCCTGGGGTGGCTCGTCGGCCACCCCATAGGCCATGGGAGTGGCGGCCAGCCACCTCAGATCCGGATCTGGGGTGGCTAGCTGCCACCCCCAGCCCATGGGGGTGGCTCACCGGCCACTCCCATGGCCAATGGGGTGGCCGGCGAGCCACCCTCAGGCCATGGGAGTGGCTACGCGGCCACCCCCATGGTCTGGGTGTGGCGGCCAGCCACCCCAGATCCGGATCTGGGGTGGCTGGCCGCCACCCCTAGGCCTAGGGGTGGCCGCGCGGCCACTCCGAGCCACCCCCAAGCCATGGGGGTGGCTGCGCGGCCACCCCATAGGCCATGGGAGTGGCCGGTGAGCCACCCCCATGGGCTGGGGGTGGCGGCCAGCCACCCCAAATCCGGATTTGGGGTGGCTGGCCACCACCCCATGGCCTATGGGGTGGCCGGCGAGCCACCCCAGGCCATGGGAGTGGCTGCGCGGCCACCCCCATGGCCTGGGGGTGGCGGCCGGCCACCCAAAGTGGGGGAGGGGTGGCCAACCGGCCACCCCTTCAATTCTTTTTTTTTTTTATTATTATTATTATTTATAATTTTTTTTATTTATTAGAGTGTAATCTGGTGTGGTTGAGTTTTTGTTTTAAGTATAAGTCTATCAAAATTGGTTGATGTGTCAGCTTCTTATTGGTGGCACAAAAGATGACTTTTGTGCAACCTCCCTATATAAGTTATTCTCTATATTATTTAACAGTGTATATGAAGTTAATATTGAAATGTCTTAAAACAATCTAATAAGATAGAATCATATACGCCATTAAATTTTTTTTCCTAATTAAATGGAAACTATCCTTATCCCATTAAGCATAATAATGTTAGAAGGATGACTTTTATCTTTCTTTTGTCTCTCTAATGGTGATGTGACTTGCAAAATTATCATTAGATCAAAATCTCATTTATCATAATAGTGCTTTTTTTCCATGGCACACTTGGAAAAATTGTCTTTATGGAAAAACCATGTGGTTTCGTCAATTTTGAACATCTAGACTATGTATGCAAATTTAGCCGGTCTATTTATAGTTCAAAGCAGGCACCAACAACTTGATTTAGAGAATGTTTATGATTACGTTTGAGAAATAGAGTTTTTAAATGTAAAAAACGATTTTTTGGCAAAAACTTCATTTTTAAACTTTGCTAAAAGTGTTTTTAGCAATTTTTAAGTTTTTTTAATTCTTAAAAGCATTTTCAATTTTCTTTTTACCAAATATGTACTTTTTTCTTCAAATTAATTTTTTAAGTATTAAACACACTTTTAAGCCATTCTAACCAATATCCAAACAAGCCCTTAATCGTCTCTCTCAGTCACTTGTGAAGGCAGGATTTATGGGTTCTCTGGTTTATATATATATATATATATATATATATATCATTTTATGTTTCACAAAGGATGGTATTCACATGTTTCGTGTCATTTATGCGGATGATATAATTGTCACAGAAAAAAGTACCATCACATGCAGTGGCATATCTGAATCACTTTAATAATGCCCCTTTTTTCTTTTTCTTTTTTTCTTTTTTTCTGAGTTGCTCTTATTAAACAACACTCAGACGCCAATCTTCAATGTTTCTTTAACATTTTGTTACTTATGTATACGATTCGCTTGTTGAATTGAAGACTTTAGTTCATCGGGTGAGTTCTCATAATATTTAACAGTTAAGACTTCGTGATTATTTTTCAAATTTTCTTATTAATTATTTTAATTTGAGAACAATCCTATCTATTATTTGGTGGATACTTTTTTTTTTTTCCTAAGCAAATTAGGAAAAAGTTATAAAGGTTGATCTTCTCCATTCTTAATCCAAATGGAAGAAAGAATGGGAAACCAATTGAGAATGTTTCCGAACACTAGGTTGGAAGCGGCCCATCTAATTAACAAATGTGCTTGAACATTAGCATTTCTATAATCTTTACTAGTTTTTCAGCTATGAAAAGATAGTAAGAAAAAGTTAATATCTAAAATAATGGAAGCAAAGTTCAAATCCTTGAAGAGATCCAAATTTTGAATGGCTAAGATGATGTTGATTGTATCCCCTTCTAGAATAAGAGAGTATACCCCAAAAGAAGCTGCTGATTGGATAGTTAAAAGAGCAGCTTGAGTTTCTCCTATGACAGCATCTGTGGTAGAGAGACGCTTATTAATCGCCTGGATGATATTACCATTTGAATCACTAAGAACCATAGCAACAACAGCAAAATCAGACTTAAAGCAAAGTTAAAAAGTATTTTTAGTATATAAAAAATTGTGCTAAACAAAAAATTAGTCGGTTTGGTAAAAAAACTTAAAATATAAAAATCAAAATGCCCTTTTTGAAAAAATTTAAAAATTAAAGTTTTTTTTTTTTTTTTTTTTTTATAATAAAACTCTTTTTATTATAAATTTTTATTTGTTAACACAAATTCAAACAGGCTTTGAATATTATACCAGAGATTCAGAGCTCCTAGTCTTCACGGTACGTATGAAAACCACAAAGTCCTGCCCCTTGCCGGACAAATCAAATGATAATAACACCTCAACAACCGCTGAAACGATAACTGGTCCTCTATGTGATACTGTTGAGTCTGTGTGTGTGGATCGCATAGAAGAATGTTCAGTGGAACCATAACTACTGGGCCCTCCATGTTATCCTGTTGATGATTCTGTGTGTGGATCGCATGCAATAGAAGAATGTTCAATGAAACCACAACTACTGGCCGTCCATGTTATCCTGTTGATGAGTCTGTGTGTGGATCACAAAGCAAAATGTCTACTTTGAGGACTAGAGGGAGAGGAAAAAATAAATATAAAACCAAAAAAAAAAAAAAAAAAGTCCAATTAGTGATCATACTCGTTTGACATTTTTAGATTACTGTAGAAATCGAATAATGTATAAATTAGGATAGATGCAACCATCCATTATTTCAGGATTTCTAAAATCCCAACAAAGCAATCACATCCTCAACACTTGGAAATCCCAAACCCACTCCTTTTTTAGTATACGGCCATATATATTATAAATATAGGAATCACTGACTTTTCACATAGAGCCGATTTTTTCATTTTCTATCACGAGTTTACAATAACAGCTACACTTGACTTTGTAGTCCTCAAAAACATTTCGTAACTGATCTATGAAGTAAACACTAAATTTGAAAGCCTTAAAACGTATTATCTTAGATATATATGCATTATGTGCACTTTCCAATTTGTCACTTGGAAACATATATATACAAGCTTCATCTAGCTAAGTTATAATATTTCTATACAGCATATAAGAATGTCATGTATGCTTTCATTGTTTTTTTACTAAGTGGAATTAGGTTTTATAAATGATTCTATGCAAGCTTTAAAATGACTAATCATTTTTAGGTGATAGTGCAAATGTGGCAAGTATTTTTTCTTATGTCGGTACAACACAAGTCGTCTTCATGATGATTTCTTGATAAAATTTTATCATAATAGCCTCCAATAATATGTATCATGAAAATATGTTTGTAAAGTTGGTTTCCGCAATACCAAAACCGTATACTATGTATGCTCTCATTTATAGACAAATATACTTGTTTGACATGCAATATATACGTAACAGACTTCAAAATCGATGATATTATAATATTATATATACAACAGGACAAAAATTTCCTTCAAACATAATCTACTTGGAGGACTTGAGGATATATAGACTTAGAAATGAGTGGATCCAAACTTTTAAGTGGTACATAATAGCTTTCACGTGCCATGCCAAGCCACCCTCCAACTCTAATAATGTCTGAAAGGTTTTTACGTGTTTCACATCTTCCATAATTTTACCCAAAATCTTCTTTTGGTTCTTTTTCTTATCCATTTGCTGCTCTTAACTAACATAACTTTTGCGACTTTGCTTTTAGCTTTTGTGCTTTTTCTTCTAACAATCATTGACAACTTTTTATTTGAAATTATTGATAATTTTATTTTGGGTTAAAAGCTGGTTAGTCCTCGTGGTTTAACGAACTTCATTTTTTTTTCTTTCTTTTTACTTAAGCTTTAATTCGTACTGATACATGGCATATAGCTAAAAACGGAAATTGTATTTTCATTCTATATTCGCCAAAAAAAAAGTAAAAAAAAAAAAAAAAGTGGCATTTGAATATCAGGGACAAATTATTGTGTCGTTGCTAATAATGTAAGTGGTTGTCACTAATACTGTTAGTAGAGGTGTGAGTCCCGAAACGCAATGATTTCACCTTCTCATTTTAACGTAAGAGGTTTGTCATTAAAAAATAAAAAAAAATCTTTGCATAATGCATATGTATTAGACTATTAATTAAACTTAGTTCGTTGAGCTTTTATTTTCTTGGCACTCTTTTCTAACATGCATATCCTGTGTTGAAAGTTGTCCATTTTGTTGGAATATTTTATATTTTTTAAATTAGGTTAATTTATTAATATTTTTTTAATAAGTTATTTCTTTTTATGTTAGAATATTTTTATTCTCTATTATTATATTTCATTGTAAGGTTTATTCTCTTATTTAATTAGTTTAGGTCAACTTTAAGATTATTTCGTCACTACTCATTGTCTCTCTATAAATAAAAAGTTATGTAATATTGTTTAAAATATATATAGAATATACAAGATGTAATCTATACGTCTCTCTCCGCTTCCGCTCTCTCTTTTCTTTCTCTTTCATATTTTAATATTGTATATTTTATATATATTTTAACATGGTATCAAAGCCACATTTCTGTTTCTGTGGTTTTCAATAAAAGCCTTATGACATTTCTCTAGTGTTTTCTAGCATTCTCTTATGACGAACTCCCAATTTTGTTGTCATCCACGGCTTTATTCATTAGCAAATCTTGACACAATGCGGTTTAGCCCTTCACAGGATTTTTAACAGCTAGTTTTTGTTCTCTAGCACCATTGTCAGTTGCGGCTTGGCCCTTCACCGAATTCTTTTAGTGGCTTGTCTCCGTTCTCTGGTATTTCTCCAGCCGTCATTTTAAGCCTTTCTCGTCTCTCTTGTCAGTGAATCTTGGTACAATGTGGTTTTGCCATTCACAAGATTTTTAACGATTAGTTTCCTTTCTCTGGCCTCATTGTCAATTTCGGCTTGGCACTTCACCGGATTTGTTTAGCGGATTGTCTTCGTTCTCCGGTAGTTCTCTGGCCATCACTTTCAGCCTTTCTCGCCGGCATTGCCTTTATCCAACCATCGACTTTGGATGCCTTTAAGCTTGAGTTTGAGGGGAGATGTTGGAATATTTTATATTTTCTAAATTATGTTTATTAATATTTTCCTTAACAAGTTATTTTTCTTTATGTTAGAATATTTTTATTCTCTGTTATTATATTTCCTTGTAAGGTTTATTCGCTCTCTTAATTAGTTTAGGTCTACTTTAGGGTTTCTTGGTCACTACTCACTCACTGTCTCTCTATAAATAGAGAGTTATGTAATATTGTTTAATATATTGAAGATACAAGACATACGTCTCTCTCCGCTTTCGCGCTCTCTTTTCTTTCTCTTTCTTATTTTATTATTTTATATTTTAATTTATATTTCAACACATTCAATGAGGTTTTTTATGCAAAAACCGGCAAGAGGCCATGACTTGGCCACCCTTTGGTTTTTTCTTTCTCAATTTTTTTTTCTTTTTTAGAATTTTTTTTATTTGATTTTATGAAGTATATTTTCGTTATTTGATAAACATTAACAATTTTTTGTTAGTTTGAAAGAAATATTGTCCCAATTAAAAGTTTGACAGAACATTATCATTTGAATGATAATTAAAAGGGTATATACACTTTTTTCAAAAAAAAAATTAATAGTTGATTGACACTAGCTATCACATGAGTAGGGTAGAATAGTAAGGGAATAAAAATTTAATTTTTATCATTACTCTTAAAATTATCCTCTCAAAAGGTCACTCACGGTTTAAGGTCTTTACCGGATGAAAAATAGGATCATTAATTCTTCTCAACTTATCTCTCATACACACACACACACAAATATATATATATAAAATAGCCCAAACTCTCACTCTCTCAAAAATACATTAATATTACGATATTCGACGTGAACTACAAAAAATAATTTTACATTTATCCCTAAAATAAACGTGCAACAACTTTTCTTCCACAACATTACATAAGAACTTTCGTGGGATCTTGGCATCACCTATCAAGTCATGCATATATGGAAGGTTGTGTATATGAGTCTGTGTGTGGATCGCAGTAGAGGATGTGTAATGAAACGATAACTACTGGCACTCCATGTTGTCAAATGTTTGACGATGGATCCAAACATTTTAGTTGCAGTAGCTTTCACAGGCCATGCGATGCCACCTTTAACTTTAATAATGTCTGAAAAGTAGGTACTAGTTTTACATGTTTCACAGCTTCAATAATTCAGATTCTGAGGACGAGAAAGACTCAGCTCCCTGTTTTGGTTCTTTTGCTTATCCATTTGCTTATTCCCTAACTTTTGCAACTTATTTGCTTTAATTAGCGTTTATAATATTTCTTTTTATATTTGGAAACAATTTTATTTTGAGCTGCTAGCTACCCGTCTTAGTGTTTCCATTAAAGGTGGGTATCGACAAAATCGGTGGCGGTAAGAGATTGTTTGTCCATCGCTCCCCGCCTTAATTTAGTATTTTCACCAACTTTATCTAGTTAATCGAATCTAACCAATTCAACACTTTAGCCTGAATTGCAGAATTAATTATAATATATATATTTTGAAACCTAAACAAAAAAGCTGAGACACCAAAAACAAATTTTTATTGTGAAAGCAAATAAAATATAAGATCTCATATATACATATATATATATATGTCATCTGGTGTATGCATGGCAACCCCAAGGTTTGGTCTTAGCTCATCCAAAAATTTGTTTGGTAAAGTCTGGAGACTTTGAAAGCTAAACAAGATGTCATTTGTCAAATTTAAAGCTATGTTGATTTTATGCGCCTAAAGACAAGGTTTATGAGCAGTTAGACTAGGTCATCACTAGCCATCATGAGGCCCACACATCAAACTGTGTGCTTCTCTGATTATGGCAACAATGCAGAAAATTTGGCCTAACTTTTGTCCGATCTTACAAAAACAGCTATGCCGGTTTTTTTTTTTAACCTTTATATCACATCAACTTACCTTTATGTCATTTCAACCAATTTTTTTCTCATTTTTCCTCTAAACTTTTTTGGCAAAAACACACCTTTAGGGTGCCCAAGGAAAAAGAAAATAAAAATTGTTTTTGGGATATGATTTTTAGAGTTAAGTATTTTAGAAAGTTCTGTTGAAATCTAATTCCAATCCAATCAAGAAATTTGCTCATTCATATTCTGTCAATAATTGCAAATGAATAGAAATAATCATTTTATTTCAACTTTTTGAGATGCTCATTCTTCTTAGTGTGCATGGAAAGAAACGTGATATAGAACACGCCAACATACTATTTTACACGTCAGCGTACTATTTTACTTCACCCGCATGAAAAAGTTGCGAGAAAAAAAGAAAAAGTAGAGATTGACTGGAAATGTATGCATCCAAACAAAAACTTGACTGGAGTGTGTGAAACAAACAAACGTGATGAGCCGGTTAAAAGGTTCGTCAAAGTCTTAATTCTCCCAGTATTTGTCGGAACTTCCATGCATGTTTCCACAAATTAAACAAAGACGTGCTGGTCAATCCATCCCATGGTGCATCTTTCAGAAAGAAAAGTCCCTTTCCCATGAATCTTCAATTTCCATCTTTCCCATTGTTCACATTATAATAACTAGAATTTAAACTTCGTTTACTTAGACATAAAATGAAAATTTGTTTGATAAAGTTTGGAGACTTTGAAAACTAAACAAGATGTTATTTGTCAAATTTAAAGCTATGTTGATTTTATGCGCCTAAAGACAAGGTTTATGAGCAGTTAGACTAGGTCATCACTAGCCATCATGAGGCCCACACATCAAACTGTGTGCTTCTCTGATTATGGCAACAACGCAGAAAATTTGGCCTAACTTTTGTTCTATCTTACGAGTCAGCTATGCCGATTTTTTTTTTTTTTTTGAGTAGTTAATTAATCTAATCTGTTTTTAAATTCAAAATATTGTCTTTATATATTTTTGAAAAGTAATAAATTATAAAAAAATAATATGGTACACTAAATGTTTGAACATAATGAAATTTTATTTAAATATAATTAAATGCTCTTAATTAAGCTAATTTAATGACCAATTCACTCTTAAAAAATTGGTTAAAAAATTATGCCTTAAAAAATTTGTTTATTTTTTTTAAAAAAAAAAGTAAGTTCACGCCACATGTCATAATTTTAAACAAGTTATATATATTGGATTAGGCTTAGGTGCGGTAGTTAAAAACTACCGCATTAAATCTCCCAACGGCTCAAATTAAACAAAAAAGAAAAAAAAAGAAAACAAAGGCTGTGATTTCTTTCACGGAATCGTTCCCTTCTGTCACGCTTCTTCTCCTTCCTTTCTCTCTCTAAACCCATTCTTCTTCTTCTTCCTTTCTCTTCCTTGTTTTTATTTTGGTTATTTTTTATGCCTAGGACGATATAGGGGAGTTTAATTAGTTATTTTCTTTTGGTTTGGGAGGAAGGAAGGTGTTGGTTTTCTTGAGAAGTTTGTGGCCTTTTTTTTTTTGTGACTTGAATTTTTTTGGGTTTTTTCTCTAATGACCGCCTGGGTTGGTGTTTTTGAAGATTTGGGTAGTTCTTAAATTGAACCCAATTTTGAGGTCCAGTTTTTTCTCCACATTCAACATGTTCTTCATCATGAATTGCAAGAACCCCAACCCAGGCGGGTAGAGAGAGAAAGGAAGAGGTTTAAGAGAGAAAGATGGGTTTTGAGGAGAAGAGGGAGAATAAGGTTAGAGAAATTATGTGAAAATACTCAGTTTGGTTAGAAATTGTCTTGATTAATTCTCAGATTAAACAAAAACAAGAAGAGAAAGGAAGAAGAAGAAGAAGAAGAATGGGTTTAGAGAGAGAAAGGAAGAAGAAGGAGAAGAAGCGTGAGAGAAGGCAACTGTTCCATGAAATCGCAGCCTTTTTTTTCTTTTTTCTTTGTTTTCTGTTTAATCCCAATCGTTGGGAGATTTAACAGCATGGTGCGATAGTTTTTAACTACCGCACCTAAGCCGGATTTATATATATTCATATTGAATATGAAACGGTTAGCAGAGTTGAAATTTATCACTTGTCCCAATTTCTCTTTTTAAAAGGTAAAGTTAGTTAATTAGGTGAAACCCACTTGTCTTATTTATTTTTTATGTTTTTTAAATTTTTCGTAGTGATAATTATAACACCAACATGAGTAAACAGTCACTCACGTTGGTCTATTTTATAATATTACTTTATTAATATTGTTGTTTAAAATTTTTTTACTAATATAGTAATATTATAATATACCAGCGTAAGTGACTGTTTATTCACACTGATATTATGATTATCACTAATCTATTTTTTTTTATTTTATTAATTAGTTTTATCAACTTTTAAAGTCCGTCAAACTTTTGTTTTCTTCTCAAAAGAAATGTTTTAAAAACAGTATATGCTTTCATTTCAAATAGACACAATGATTGAGCATGTGAGGACTTGAAAAGATTCATGAAGGTATCTATCAAAGGGAGCTACAGTAGACTGTTGGATGGCGTTGAAATGACTATGAAACGACTCGGAAAGTCATCGGAATTTGCCTCTTGTCCCAATTTCTCTTTTTAAAAGGTAAAGTTGGATGATCAGGTGAAACCCACGTGCCTCGGTTTGTTTTTTTTTTTTTTTTTTTTTTTTTTATTAATTACTTTTATCAACATTAAAAGTCAGTCAACTACTAAATATATGTTTTAGCTTTGTTTCTTTCTCAAAAGAAATGTTTTTAAAATAATTACGAATTACGAGTAGCATGTTAGTCGCAGCTGGAATTTTTGCTTTACTAATATATTTGTATTATCTGAAATGTGAATGCTTTGTAGTGCACTAATATTATAAGATTAACTTAGAGCCCGTTTAGGAGTGCGATTTCAATAAGTGCGATTTTAAAAATTGCGTTTTTAAAAATTGTGTTTTTAAAATCGCTACTTTTTAAAATCGCACAGGCGTTTGGTAAAAAATACTAAAAAGTACTTTTTTTATCAATTGAGTGTTTGGATAACATTAGCGTATATTTGCGGTTTTATGACCAAATTACCAATAAGGATGAACAAGACAGAGATGATGAAAAAAAAAAAAGAGAAAAGAAGGATTTTAATATATTTTAGGTGGGTATTCTTGGTATTTTTTTCATTCCCGTTCTAAAAAAGGTAACTATTGCACCAAATATCTTTTTAGTAGAAATCGTGATTTTGTTTTAAATTCGCACTTTTTCAAATAAGCACCCTCTAATCAGCTTATGGAAATCGCGGATTTTTTTGCGATTTTAAAATTTGCGTTTTTAAAATCGCAATCTCAAACACCCTAAAGTTGTGATTTGGTTTAAAATCGCAGATTATTTTTTTAAAAACGCACTCCCAAACACACCCTTAACCATAAAATTAATATAATCCCGGAAATATCTGCTTTTTAAGAATCCACATGATGCAGCACAGCAGGGATATAATAGGAAATCCCGGGCCCCACTCGGTTTTGGCCTTTTGGGGCATTGCACATATATATAAACTAAAGTGATTAATAAGACCTCGTGATTCATACTAATTTCATAGCAATGTAGCACCCATATATGGTCTACTGGCGACTATTGTACGTTGATGTTGTGCTTGAAATTAAAGAATATGTTTGGCAAAGTAATATTTTTGTTTTTAGCCATAAATTTTTGTGTTTATGATGGCTAAAAGCATTTAGGGTAAAGTCTAAGTACCCCTCAAACTATTATCAAATTGACAATGTTTCCTAAACTTTTAATTATGAAAATGTCCCCCCAAACTACTAAAACATTGTCAAAGCCTCTCTCAATGGTAGAAAAAAGATAAAAATGCATTTATATATTTATTAATAAGACAAAAATACCCCTACAAATTCAATAAAAATATAAATTAATTTTTTTAATTAAAAAAAAAACGAAAAATTTTAATTTAAAAGAACGATTTTTTTTTTTTTAAAAAAAATTTAATTTAAACCCTAGAAAAAAAAATACATTTTTTAAAAAACTTTTGTTTTAGAAAACGAAAATTTTTATTTCCTTAAAAGAAAATTGTTATTTTTTAAAACATAAACTTTTATTTAATAAAGTTATAAAACAAAAACAAAAAAATCAATTTTAATTTTAAATTTGCCACCCTTTGGATTTTTTTTTTTTTTTTTTTTTAAGTTTTAGGTTTTTCCTAGAAGTTATAGAATTTTTTGTTTTTATTTTACTAAGGGTAGTTTAGTAATTTGGGGAACATTGTTACAATTGAAAGTTTTGGGGAGACATTGTCAATTGGGTGATAGTTTGAGGAAGGTATATATATAGACTTTCCCGAAACAATTACGTTATAAATTGAAGGCTAGCTACTTAAGAAAAATTAAGTCGTTAAACAAAGTACTAAAAATTAATGCGTTTAACCCTTTTATTAATTTTGACTAGTAGCTATCTTTGGTTTCAAATATGTATAAAAAAGCTTCATGTTTGGTATCAATGAAACTTTAAGAAGGCTATATTTTGAGTAAACAAAAAAGCTGAGACACCAAAACAAATTATTTTTATTGTGAAAGCAAATGAAATATAAGATGTCATATGTCATCTGGTGTTTGGCAACCCGAAGGTTTGATCTTGGTCCACCCAAAAGTTTGTCTGGTAAGAGTCTGGAGCTCGACTTTATAAACAAAACAAGATGTCATCTGTATAATGGGTCTAAAGTAGATAGATATTATAGCCCATTTCTATTACGAGATTAGTCGTTAGTTGGGCCTAGTAGTTAGAGCTGAGTCTATATATATATATAAGACTCCTTACATAATTGTAAAGATATCAAAAGAATTTGTAGTATGTTTATTATAAACTTTGGAGGTTTAAGCATCTTCGAAATGCTTAGTTTTTTATAAACAGTTTCAACTTTCATCAATTCATCATTCATCTTAGTTTTCTATAACCCTTTGGACATGTGGTGGAATGAAGGAGAGTGGTAACATGCAAGCGTATGAGGAGAAGATGTGCTAAGGATTGTGTTTTTGCCCCTTATTTTGCAGCAGATGAACCCCAGAAGTTTGATAACACATTACACGCGCAAAGTGGTTGGTGCCGGCAATGTCAAAAAAATATATGGTGCATGTTAGTAATTGGACATCCCAATAATGAAAGCTCAAACCGTAACCAAAGAAGCTGGTCATTGTTAGTGTCCCTCTAGTCCAGGCCCATGACTAGATAAGGCCCAAGGTTGTACATCACCGTTCGAGGCCATAATTAGTCGAGGATTATTCGATGAGTGAAATGGGGATCAGATCCCAATCCGAACATCTATTCTAATTGCTTGGAAATTAATATGTTAACACACTATCTAGGATATTATCACTATTCGATTAGACCCATGGAAATCGATGTCATACGAACCCCTAACTCCAATTCGGCGATCTTAGAGTATGATCACATCATGCTTATCAATCTACACGATGTGACCAATGTTGCTTCAACCCCCTAAACTTAGGAGTGTCAAAAATAACCGGGAAACCGGAACCGGGACCGGAAAATCGGGAAACCGGAAAACCGGAAACCGGGAAACCAGGGACCGGTTCCGGTTCCAGTTGCCAAAAAAAAAAAAACCGGGACCCCGGTTCCGATCCCGGTTTTTGGCACCCAGTAAAAACTGGGAAAACCGGAACCGGGTCTTATTTTATTAAATAATATATATATATATATATATATATATATATATTGTCTTTGTAATATGTTTGTGAACTATTTTTATTGTGAGTGTATTTCTTTTGATTGGTAGATTATTTAAATACTTGTTTTATTTTTTATTTTTTTGGGTTTTGAATTGTTGTAGTAAGGGGTATTTATTTCTTGTGCATGTTGGTTTGTTTACATACTTGTTTTTACTTTTTATTGTTTTAATGTTTTCTTTATGTATCTAATTTAAAATGATTTTTAGGGTATTTTAAAAAATTTGATTTTTTTATTTCTAAGGCTCATATAGGCAAAAACATTGATTTTTTTAGGATTTTTAGGCTTTTTTAGGTTTATTTTTTAATTATTTGGAACAATCATAATAAAACCTCTTTAATTTAGACAAAAAGATTAATAACTTTTTTTTAAATGACCTAACTTATGAAAAAAAATAATGGGTTTATTTTAGGCCCAATACCTAAAATAAGCTCCAAACACTTATTTTTTTCAAAAACCGGTTACCGGACCGAGTAAAACCGGAACCGGCCGGGAACCGGGACCCCGGTTAACCGGGGTCCCGGTTCTGGATCCAGTTTCCCAAAACCGAGAACCAGGGTACCTCGGTTCCGGTTCCGGTTTTGGCCAAAAATCGGGAAATCGGACCGGGTTGACACCCCTACCTAAACTGAAGGGTATGAACATCACAACCTTCTGACACTTAATTTTCGGACATGTTTGAGCTACCCCCAATTCCGAGATTTGGGGGTATGGGGTTCCACCCTTCAATGCCACGGTGAAAATGAGCCCATATTTAAGCTAGACTTAGATCAAGTAAAGTGGACTCTCAAAAACTAATCTCCTTTCTTTGGTTTCTTTGGAGCCAAGTCTTGATCCACCCAAAATCGATAATTCATTTAAGCACCGAAATTATTCTTCCTGCCAACACGCTCCCACAAACTCCTTTGCCTAACATTTATTCTATCTTACAAGTTCCCACTTTCATACCATAAACTTTGTTTCAAGATGCCATAATAATATAATAAGCAACTTCATGAGAAATAACTTCTTGTCTTTAGTATTGGCCAACTCAAACAAAATTTTCTAGTTCCGCCCTACTAGCATTATTTATCACACTTATTTCACACCAACTAAAGTGATGTGTTTTAAGTGGCTTCCATGTTAGCCACTTATATATATATATATATATATATATATATATATATATATATATCATTTCAAATATGCCATGCAACCAATATGAAATGAGTGTGATAAATGAGTGTGAAGAGTGTTATTCAAATGAAAAAGGCTCAAAGCGGAGAGAACGTCTAATCTTGCTCTCTTTATGATTGGGCTCATTAACATTGAAACTGGTGTCAATTTCTCCCTCATTAAATCCCTGAAAAGTTTTGGTAATAGGGTGTGAAAACAAGCCACCAAAATTTAGGGGACAAACCAGCTGTTAATATTTGTGATCAAAGTCTAAACAATATGATGGGAAAGACTATACATGTAAAGTCATGAGTGGGAAAGGAGCCGCTCAGGATGTTGAGTTTTCTGAAGTAAGTAAATGTTTTGCTGCCATCAAGTCAGGAAGCACAATGGCACCTGATTTCCTCCATTCCTCAGCATCAGGAGTCTTAAATCTATTCAATAGTAATGCATGCATCCCCACATTCTTTGCTGGCACGTAGTCTTTGCATGGTGTCCCCAATATGCAGAACTTCTTCTGGTGCAACACCAGCTCTATCCAAGGCAATCTCATAAATCCTTGTGTCAGGTTTCTCTACACCTTCCAGACCAGAGAACACACCAAAGTCCCATTAAGATCCCTGCACAACACATTAGACTTGACACTATCAGCATCTCTAGTCTATCCCAAGCATATACACACGAATGAATTCAAAAGCAATCAACTTCGTTGATGTTTAAAAAGGGTAGGTATAGATAGGGATCTTATACAAATGCATGAATGGAAAATAACAACAAAAAAAAAAAAAAAGAAAGACAAAAAACACTACTCTTCACCAAAACTTTTTAGGCAGCTTGAAGTTAAATGGTTTGCAGTGATATTGATATAAATCATGGTAACCTGAATTATTGTAGTAAAATGAGAACAACTCAGGGATCCCATCATCATGTATGCCTGACCATAAATGCATGTTTTTATGGTGATCATCAATATTACCCGTTGGTAGACTTTCATAACAATGCTAAATCCAATTACTCCTACTTTGATCCAGATCAATTAAGATAAACTAAATAAGAATTTGGGAACCAAAATACCAGAACAGAACAATTTGTTTTACCTGGTTCAGATTAGGGGCTGGAAGAATTACATCCCGATACCGGTACTCTGCATTACTAATAATCCCAACTTTAAGCCCCTGCTCATGCACCCATCTTAGAAATGGTTGGGAATCTGGAAAGATGGTATAAGGAGCAGATGGACCAAATGATGAATATATGCGTCTGAACACCTTCTCAAATGTCTCCTCATCATAATCATATCCAGCCTGTAGTCAAAACAATATTACCCTTAAAACTTCCTGACAAGGAAATCATATGTAAAAGTCTGAGCCAAAAAGTACACATTTTACTTTCAGTATCATTATGGTCACTCTACTTTGTTAATAGGGGTGCGTTTTATAACTCATAAAAGTAATAAATAAATTCTCATACATTGAACTACACTTGCCTTTTTGGAGAACAATGTGTGTACCACCATACCATGATTTCATACACAACGATTACCAACAAGTATAAAGCCAGTGTAGCACTTATTGCAAACAGTATAAAGCCAAATCGATACATTGGATCAACCAACCCCTTCAGCAGTTTCAACAAACCCTGCATTTACACTATTTAAACATTTAGGTAGCATAAAAAAAATGTTCCAACTAAGTCGGTGAAAATGTTAAGGCAAATCTCCATTTTTTGTTTGATTAAGTTGCTCTGCATCAATGACAAAATTATGTAAAATGCAAAGGCTTCTCCATCAAATAATAGAATCTTGGTGAACATGCATTTTCTTTTCAAAATTTTAGTTTTTGTCAATAATGCTAATTAACATGAAAGTCCTTTTTTGACAAAGTAGCTCAATCACTCCAAATGGAAAAATGTTGAGGGAGAAAAATATGGTCTGCACTAAAATCCTCCTACTTCTGAGCTAATTATAAGCACTAAAACCCTCCTACATCAAATATTACAAATTATAAGCATCTTGCCCGAATATGAACAGTATAACAAAAGGAGAGAAATTCATAGCCACATATCAAACTCTCATCTACCCCATGAAAATTCATGACTTGCCAATCTTTTCAAACAACGCCGGATAAGAAACTTTGCAATGCTATCTAACCTGTTGAGGGTGACATGAACCCATCCATTTGCTAGTGGGCCCGTGAGGTGGCTTCTCCTAGTTGGCTTTGTAGTAGGAGTATTGTTTTACCGACTCTTTCTCAAAGTCCTCCTAGGTGTAGGAGTTTGAGATTGAGTTGGAGAAGGCTTTAGTCCACCTTGCTTTTGGATTTCCTTTGACCGACTTTGAGCCTTATAAAAGGCATGCTTCAGCTTGGTTCTAGTGTGTGCCAAACGTGAATATTGTTAAACATACTGCTGAAGAAGTCCCTAAAGTTTCTGTTACTGCTGAAGTCTTCTAGTCTTACTACATCTCTAGTTTTCTAGTTTTACTACATCTCTTTCTTTATCTTTAAGTCATTTGTTTGCATTCTACTTCTCTTGTTCTCTTGTTATTAATTTCAGATTAGTATTAAGTCTTATGTTAAGGATTATGTTATTAGTTTTTGAATTCACATCAACTTATGTTATCAAAGTTGGTGATGGATTATATTTGTATTTTATGTTCTATTTAATCTTAATGAGAAAGCAGCACAAATCATTCTGCAAAATCACGTTCTTTAAGAACCCTTTTATGGTATCAGAGCCAATATAGGCATACGCCCCATAGCTCTTCTTTCTTAAGCTGCTTTCTTTTCTTTTCTCTTCTTCTCCTACATCACACAAACAGCTCTTCTATGGCAGTCAATACCTCCTTTTCTCCTCCTTCTTTTTCTCCACCTACCCTTTCTCAATTCAATGGAAAGCTTGAAGGTTCAAACTATCTTGATTGGAAAACTCAATTCATGCCTATCCTGCGTACCCATGAATTATTAGGCATCGTGGATGGAACCGAACCATGTCCTACTCAATTTATCACTGATGACAGTGGTAAAGAAACCCTCAATCAAGAATTCACCATCTGGAATAGAAAGGATCAATGCATCCTAAGTCGGATCAATGTCACATTATCTGAGAAGGTCTTGTCCACAGTTTATGGACTTGATACTTCCAAACAAGTCTGGTCAGCCATAGCAACCAGGTTTGCTAATGATTCTAGGTCTGGAATTACCAATCTCAAAAGACAATTACTGAGTCTTCACCAATGCTCCTTGACCTGCTCAAACTACATTCAATCAGCCAAAGTATGGTCTGATCAACTAGCTGCTGTGGGAAAACCTATCTCTGATGAGGACCTCATCTCATTCCTTCTCAATGGCCTCAATCCCTCCTTCAACAGCTTTGTCACCACTGTCTCCCTCCTAACCCGAGAGAAACAACTCTCTATTGATGATTTCCAAGAAGAACTCATCAATCATGAAATGTTGATCAATCAACAGCAAGCCTCAACAGTTGACACTTCAACTTTTGCCTTGTTTACACAGAAACAAGGTCAGAAATCATCCAAGAACTGTGGTGGGTATCTTCCCAGAAATTTCAGTTCTAGACCACCTACTGCCAAATTTTCTGCTACTGCCTCTGCATTCACCACAACCCCAAGGTACAGCAGGCCTCTTGGTCCAAGGTCTCCTTATTCCCCTACACCAAGGTACAACACTCCTACTTATGCTCCTACTCCAAGGTACAATAATACACCTGCTTTGTTGCCAACTCCTAGCACTAGTTAGCCATCTCGCATGCCATGTCAAATATGTGGAAGAGTCAATCACCAAGCACTAGATTGCTACTATAGGATGGATTACTCCTATCAAGGAAGACACCCTCCTCCTCAATTGGCAGCAATGGTGGCGCAATCCAACAATGCCTTTGAAGACCCTCAATGGTTCCCTGACAGTGCCGCCAACATACATATTACTCAAGACTTGGAGAACCTTAATGTTCAGGAACCTTTTCAACAACATGACACTGTTGCCGTGGGGAATGGTACAGCTCTTACCATAGCAAATTCTGGTTCTACCACTCTTCAAGCCCCTCATTCTAATTTTAGTTTTAAATTGAATAATGTCTTACACTGTCCTGAATCAACTGCAAATCTAGTCTCAATTCAACGCTTTTGTGTAGATAATTCTTGCTACTTTATTCTAACCGCATCTCATTTTTTTTATCATTGATCTTTAGACAAAGGCAATCCTCTTGGAAGGGAAGAGTGAGAATGGCATGTATCCTCTCAAGCTGGGCAAGAAGTCTCACAACAACAACAAGTCTTTTATAGCTTTATTAGGAATAAGAACATCATCCTTAGTATGGCATTTTAGGTTAGGTCATCCATCTAATGATGTAGTTACTCGAGTTGTTCGAGATAACAATTTACTTCTTTCGCATTCAAATTATGTTTCAGATTCAAATTTCAATAAAAATTTGCTTTGTGGTTCCTGACAATTGGGTAAAAGTAAGAAACAAGCTTTTTCTCCATCTACCCGTGTCTCTTTATTTCCTCTTCAACTTATTCACACTGACATCTGGACCTCTCCAGTACTATCAATCAGTGGATACAAATATTATATAGTTTTTGTGGATGATTTTTCAAGATTCACATGGATCTATCCCCTACACACAAAATCAGCAACCTATGATACATTCCTCAAGTTTAAACTTCTAGTTGAAAAACAATTCTCTACATCCATTAAAGCAATCCAATCTGATGGAGGAGGAGAGTTCACATCCCATCTCTTCCAAACTTTCCTAAAAAACAATGGAATTGAACATAGAAAAAGCTGCCCTTATACTTCCCCTCAAAATGGTCTTGCCGAAAGAAAACTAAGACACATTCTTGAAACCGGTTTAACCTTATTAGCCCACTCTCACCTCTCAAATAAATATTGGGTTGATTCTTTTCTTACTGCAGTGTTTGTCATTAATAGGTTGCCTACACCCACTCTTCAAAATATGTCTCCCTATTCTAAACTCTATTCTAAAGCTCCTGACTACCAAAGACTTAGAGTCTTTGGCTGCTTATGCTACCCATTGCTCCGGCCCTATAATGCCCACAAACTTGAGTATAGATCTAAGCCTTGTATCTTTTTAGGTTACAACTATGCAGGTTATAAATGTCTTGATCCAGTTACAAACAAAGCTTACCTATCAAGATATGTTGTGTTTGATGAGACTTCTTTTCCAGCTAAGGATCTTGCAGCTGCACAATTTCCTTCCAAGCTGCATGCACAAGGTGATTCTCCTTTCCCTTTACCTGTTTTGTCTACTTTCAATACTAACCCCTGTCCAAGTTCATCAGCAAATACTTATTTTGCCACTCAACCTCCTCCCACTACTGACTCATCACCTACTGCACCAATCATTCCTGCTGATGAACCAGCTGCTATTGCAGCAACCCAAGATATTCAGCCATCGCATCCTATGCTTACCAGATCTAGGTCACATCTCCTCTCAAATCCACCCTCAATAGATCAACACTCATCCACTTTTATAGCACCAAACCCTACCTCAATAGCTGCTGCCCAATCTCCTCTTCAACCATCTCACACAATGACTACTAGGTCTAGAACAGGAAACCTCAAACCTAAAACCTTTTCTAACTACAAGATGTTCTCCTCTAGATATCCACTACTTAGTTTTCATACTGTGTTACCCGATTCAGAACCAACTTGCTATAGTAAAGTTGCTCTTGATCCCAGATGGCAAGATGCCATGAATCTTGAATTTAAGGCACTTCTCTCCAACAAAACATGGACTTTGTGCCCTCGGCCACCTCACCAACATGTTCTTCATAACAAATGGGTGTATAAGATCAAGATGAAGTCTAATGGTGCAATAGACAGATTTAAAGCTAGACTGGTTGCAAAGGGTTTTGAACAAACCTCTGAAGTTGATTACACTAAGACTTTCAGTCCAGTCATAAAACCTTCCACCATCAAAATTATACTAGCTCTGGCAGTCCATTTCAACTGGGTAATTAGACAGTTGGACATCTCTAATGCATTTCTTCATGGCTCTCTCAATGAGGAAGTGTATATGAAACAACCAAAGGGTTTTGTTGACAAGGAGAATCCTAAAATGGTGTGCAAACTGCAAAAGGCAATCTATAGTCTCAAACAAGCCCCTCGAGCCTAGTTTCATAGATTGTCTTGCTACTTACTTGATATAGGCTTCACTGCCTCTCTAGTTGACACTTCTTTATTTATTTTTCTCACTGGCAACATTAAAGTTTTTATGTTGATATATGTGGATGATATAATTATCACAGGGACACATCCTCAGTTGATTACTAAGATTATTGGGCAAATGTAGCAGGAATTTCCTGTTAAAGACTTAGGCTCTCTAAGTTTCTTTCTTGGCATACAGGTTACTCGAAGCTCTACAGGGCTTCATCTTTGCCAAGCAAAATATGTTACTGACATCCTTCATAGAACCAAGATGACAGAAGCAAAGCCTAGAAAGTCCCCATGCTCATTTGGTTCTCAGTTGTCCAGCTTGAATGGAGAGTCCCTGCTTGATCCTTTTGAGAATAGAAGTGTAGTAGGCGCTCTTCAATACTGCACTCTAACTCGACCTGATATAGCCTTTTCTGTGAATCAGCTTTGTCAATATATTCATCATCCAACTGTTACTCACTAGTCAGCAGCTAAGAGAGTTCTTAGATACCTCAAGAACACCCTTCATCATGGCTTGTTTTACTCTCGCACAAACCTTCAACTGAATGCCTTTTGTGATTCTGATTGGGCTGGCTGTCCAGATGATAGAAGATCCACTTCTGGCTTTGCAATTTTTCTTGGTAATTGCTTAATCTCTTGGAGTTCAAAGAAACAACCTGTGGTCTCAAGATCAAGCACAGAGGCTGAGTATCGATTGCTCGCAATTACTACTACTGAGCTATTTTGGTTACGAATGTTATTTCAAGAGATACAAATTCCTCTTCCAAAGGCTCCAGTTGTCTGGTGTGACAATGTAAGTGCACTATCCTTGGCTGCCAATCCGGTTTATCATGCTAGAACAAAGCATATCGAAGTTGATTATCACTACATCAGAGAAAAAGTCCTCAACCGAGACATCAAAGTATCTTTCATCTCCACAGCCGATCAAATTGCAGATGTTTTTACAAAAGGTTTATCTTCAGCTCGATTCCTTTATCTCAAGACCAAGCTCCAAGTGATTTCATCCCCTTTTAGCTTGAGGGGGCATGTTAAACATACTACTGAAGAGTCCCTAAAGTTTCTGTTACTGCTGAAGTCTTCTAGTCTTACTACATCTCTAGTCTTCTAGTTTTACTACATTTCTTTCTTTATCTTTAAGTCATCTGTTTGCATTCTACTTCTCTTGTTCTCTTGTTATTAATTTCAGATTAGTATTAAGTCTTATGTTAAGGATTATGTTATTAGTTTTTGAATTCACATCAACTTATGTTATCAAAGTTGGTGATGGATTATATTTGTATTTTCTGTTCTATTTAATCTTAATGAGAAAGCAGCACAAATCATTCCGCAAAATCACGTTCTCTAAGAACCCTTTCAAATATATGTGAGCACCAAAGGGTGGAGAAAAAGAGAGAATCTGAGAAAGTCTGTGCAAGGGCAACAAGGGTGTTTTTTCTTCTTGGTGGGTTTTGGAGGAGCCAAAAACAAGTGATTAGAAGAAAAAGGTGCTGCAGAGTGAGAGAAGAAAATAGAGATCAGCCGCCATCTGTTCCACAAAAGAAGAGTTTGTACATCTGTCATTTGTATTTTATTTTGGAAATAATCTCTCTTGTGTGATAATGAGATTTGAGTGTATTGGGGCTTTGGAATCTGAGTGATTTTCTCTCTACTATTTTTGTACTCCATCTTTTGATAGTGAATTTTCTTCGGGTTGTCTTTGCCAATGAATGTAGGCTTGTTAAGCCGAACCACTTAAATCCTTGTGTCGTGTTTGATTACTTATCTTTGTTATTCCGCGTTCTTCTTATTTTTCGCATCTCACAGGTCTTGAGAAATAAGATTAATTTCCTAACAAATGGTATCAGAGCTTTTGGTTCGAGTGGGAGCAATGGCAGTAGAAGAAGGAAAGATAGGGACCGAGAAGTTCAACGGCATAGATTTTGGGTACTAGAAGGTACAGATTGAAGATATCCTTTATGGGAAGAATTCCATCAACCGCTTTTGGGAGAACAACCTGACGACATGTATGATAGCGAGTAGGCTTTTCTTGATCATAAAGCCCTGATAGTTATCAGGTTATCACTGTTAAAATTAGTCACACACAACGTTAATAAGAAAACATGTCACGCTAGCCCCTTTGTGGAGTATACGAAATCCTATCATGCAGCATGTCTGTATCTAAATGGATCTGACCATTCAAGAATTCCATGAAATGTTGATTTAGATTTGAGTAACAACAATAAATATATAAACATTTATTAAGGTTCAGTTCTTATATTGGATTAGCTCTTGGGATCAACACCTTTTTTTTTTTCTTTTTTACAGTGATGTAAGACAACATGTATTCATATCTTTTTGTGTTTTTTGAATTAAAAAAATAACAAAGAACATATTGAAAAATAACTATTTAAGGATATTTTTATCCATCGTAAGAAATGATATTGAGGTTTTATAAAATAAGAATGCAAAGATGACTAAAGCATGAAATACAGCTACATGCTTATTCATTCTTCGCACATCCCAGCAACCAACCGATATGATGTTGACGATATTCACATCACTAGTTCTCATCCTCAAGGAATCGGTGGTCTTCTCCAATGCTTACGTTCTCACCTTTAAACAACTGCATTGGTGTTTTTGATATATTGATGTTTTTGATGATATAAAATGTTACTAATTCATCCAAAATAAATAAATAAATCACAGTCGTAAGTCTAGATGGAAATAGTTAAGAAGAACATCAATCCAAAGTCTATATTAATTTGCTCAATTCTTTCCTTGGCTTTCCTTGTTCAACATCCCATGAACCTCTGACAATTTTCCTTCCTTTCTATTGATTTGTATTTCATATTTTCTGCTCATTAATTCCCCAAACAACACCTTCCCCTAGAAAAGTTTACGTTTATTTGGCCAAAAAAGAAATCTAGACTTGTATGTTGAGAGGAATGTATCAACCCAAAGGTTATGATGTAGCACAACAAAGGAAGTCAGTGGGATAGTAACCGAAGTGATTACAACAACCGAAACCCATGCCCTTGCGTTGCTATACACCAAAGAACAAGTTGCGCTGAGGGCTACCATCATGCCTGCCATGGAGATGAAGAGTGTGGCAAGTCCAAACACCAACTTTGAGGGTAATGACTTGAAGAAATCCTCTTTTGTGTAACGTGACGTGATAATTGATGAAAAAATTACCATTGAAGTCGAAGGAACACAATGCTATTGCATCTGATATGCTATTGCGGGGCCAGTTTGCATGACAGGAGTTTGTAGGAGCTCTGAATCACTCATATACACAACCTTCCAAATATGCATGACTTGATGATGTCAAGCTCCCACGAAAGCACTTACGTGATGTTGGAAAAAAAAGTTGGTTAAATACTTTATACCTAACTTTTAAGTAATCAATATTGTCATATGATCAATCGTTATAAGACCATTCTTGTTTTGATTTTAGGTTTCATTTTATTTGGGAAAGAGGGTCTCAATTTACATGTAATTACGAGTATGATTGTTGCCGTTGTCGAAATGGTCTGGTATGGCAACGCCTCCGCTATGCCGGGAGGGAAGGAACACCATAGCCATTCTTCTCTAACCAACAAGTATCTGCCACCCCCGAAAACAGCTTGGGGTGACTGAGCCACCCCCAAAAACACTCGAGAGTGGCCGCACCATCCCCAGTTACCTAGGGGTGGTCCGGCCACCATCCAGGGGTGCCAGAGCACCCCTGTTTTACTTTTTATTTATTTATTTTTTAATTTTTTTATAAATTTTAGTATTTTTGTTTTCATTTTTAGTAAGGGTAATTTCATCATTTTGTTAAAATTTGGAGTATATTGTCATTGTTTTGGTAGTTTGGGGGTAAATTGTCGCAATTGATAGTTTGAGGGTAAATTGTCATTGAGGTGGTAGTTTGAGGGGGTTAAGAAAACTTTACCCTAATTTTTAAGTCATTAGCGTCAACCCTAAATCGATGCTAATGGTCTATTCAAAATTTATTTTAAAAAACATTATTTTTTTTAAAAAAATAAACTTTTAGGTTAGGTAGACACCAATCGCCAATTCGAAATTTAATTTAATTTAATTTAATTCAATTTTTAGGCTGGTAGCATCAACGTTAATTAATTAATGATCAACTAATACCGGCAACATTTTCACTCCGTGTTCTATTCCTAGTAGCGTTGACTACAAATATTTTTAGCAGTGAGAATTGGTTCATTGTTAGTGTTGACTTTTAAGTAAACGCTAATAGTCGATTTTTAGGTCAATAGCGTCAACCTTATCATCATCGATATGTTGGCACTAAAGACCAATAGCGTCAACTATTGGACCTTTAGTGGTGAATTTTTACCGCCGCTATTGAGCGTATTTTTTGTATGTAGTGAGTACTCAAAGACAAAGAACATACATGTAGACGACGCTAATTAAAATGGCTACAAATGTTGATCATTAGATGCAGAACGCATTAGTGAAAGACAAAGTAAAATACTTGTAAACAAAAATAAAAATGATTATTAAATGCTGAACGCAATTGCTTCATAGTGCTAGTGAGGGCACCGATCTGAATTTGCATTTCTGCCAATTGAGTCTCCAAGTCCAACACTTAGAAATGAGCTTTAAAAAGGCGCCTTCTTCAGCTTAGCCGAAGCTTCAGTCTCCTTTAATGAGGAAAACAAACTCTGCTGCGATGGCTGTACCGAGTCTGCAGGTATATTCAATTGCAAATTAATCTTAACATTCTTTATGTAGACTGAAACCGTAAACGCATAAGTACTTAACAAATTTATTAACCAGATGATAACCAACAAATAGCTGATAATTGGAAGGAAAAACCGTCGATCGTCAGCACTAGTTGGCTACTGCAAATAACTTGTCTTACCAATAGGTGAGGGGCGCTTATTCCTGCTATTTGTGTTTTTTCCCTGGGCGTTACTTGTGTTGCTTGGACCTGAATTGCTTGGCTTGGAAACATGACCTTGGCCAGCTTTCGCTCGGTCTCCGTTAATTGTCAAACGGGCTATCTCCCGCTTTCGCGATATACCGCTTTTTTTTTTCGCGTACTGGCTTTTCTTCCTGGGCGGTACTCGTGTTGCTTGGACCTGAATCGCTTGGCTGGGAAAAATGATCTTGGCCATCTTTCGCTCGGTCTCCGTTAATTGTCAAACGGAATAGCTCCCGCTTTCGCGATGTATCGGCAGCGCACTCTTTACCGTACATTTTGCGTACTACTTTTTTTTCTTCCTGGGTGTTCTTCATGCAACCCCCCAAAAAAAAAACCGCGACCCAAAAACTCACCATTTTTTTTCTTCTATTTCACGGTTTCCAAAAAGAATATGATTAGTAATGATTATTATTAGAAATGAAAGCAATTTTAAGTCCCTAACTCAAAGTTATATCTAATGCAAATGCGTTTTGATAAAAACAAGCCAAAGCACTGTACTATTGAAAGAAGGAACATTAATGTACATATGCTAGTAATTTGTTAGATATGATCTTGAATTCAAATTGAAAAATGTATCCATCTCACTATATATACATGTATTAATCAGATGATATAAATAGTGGACGGTGATGATGGAGAGGAGAAGACGTACACATGAAAAGATCAGTATGAGACTAAAAAATTGATACCTGCAGATATATATATATGATGGCGAGGACAATCAGTCAAGAGTTAAGAGTGAAACCCTCCCACTGGTTCGAGACGCTCAACAAATCAAGCCCACCTTGAGGAATGTATTGCAGGTTCTATCAGGTTTTGAGGGTTTATAATGCTCAGCATATTACCATACTTCATTCAAAGTCAACTATATACGAGAGCATTAAAACAAAGTCAATTTATCTTTTCAATTCAAAATAAAACACAACAGCACAAGCATTTTGTGACAGCTGCAAGTGTGAAAGCACTGGCTACTAATTTTTTTTTTTTTTTTTTTTTTACAACGATGATTTACTACTTATTAAAAATGAAACAAATGTTGCACATGCTAATAAGTTAAATAAGTTAATAGGTGACAGCTGCAAGTGTGAAAGCACTCGCTACCGACTTTGCCAATAAATAATAAAAAAATAAAAAAGTCTGAATTACTTGATCAGCCTATAAACGTCGTAATATTCAAACTTCCGCTTATGCCGAGATATTTATTGCAGCGAAACTGACATTCTCACATGGATGAAAATAAAATAGAGCATTGAGACAAAGTTAAAGGCAATGGGCTGGTTTATCAAAAAAAAAAAAAAATGAAAAAAAAAAAAAATTCTTTGAAAAGATTGATTTCCACCGCCTTAATTTCTTTCACAATAATGCTTCTTCTATCTTCCTTCATAAAAATAGAGCATATTATTTTAATAAAACAATATCATAAATACATTAAGAAATTTTTTTCATTCTATTGTACATGCATTTGTGAAGTTTGTGTCTTAAATTAAAAACAAATAAATAAAAATAGTAGTTAATATACTTAAGTAGACCTAAGCCCATTACATTAGCTTAGGATTTTGGGCTAAAAGTGATGTCCTAGTATATACGTATATTAATTTACTCTTATTTGACTCTTTTGGTGTTTATCTCGCCCAATAATTGGTATTAGAGCTAACCCAGTGATGCAACGTGACTTAGTGGGCTGCAACAAAGAACATCAATAAGCAGTGGATATGTATTTTTAGATCTTGATTCTATCAATGATCTAAGAAATCTTATTAACAAAAGCTAGCTCAAGAGATGAGGCTTTTCCTCTTGAACCTCTCTTAACCCTAAAAGCTAGCTCAAGAGGTGAGGCTCTCCCTCACACTTATAAAGTAACTACCAGCCCATTCTACAACTGATGTGGGATAACCCCAACAATCTCCCCCTCACACATCGGGCCTTGGGTCAGAGCAGCGACAACCCGTTTCTCCGGTGGACTATTGGGCCGAGACTTGTTGGTAAATCTAGGCTCTGATATCAACTGAAGCAGCCCAACTTAATGGGCTACAACGAAGAAAATCAATAAATAGCGGATATGTATTTCTAGATCTTGATTCTATCAATAATCTAAGAAATCTTCTTGACAAAAGCTAGATACTCTCTAGGTTTTGAAGGAAAATAGAAGAATAAACTCAACTCTGAGTAATTTTCATTAATAAAGATCAATAATAAACAACTCTTTTTTTTTTTTTTTGAGGCTATAAGTATGTATTTATAGCCCAAAACTCTAAACCAAATAAAATATGACATAAATACCCCCAAAACCCTAAACCTAATAAAATTACGAAATAAAGACTCCCAAAACTCTAACCCTAATAAAATAACAATATAAAGTCGGCTACAAAATAAAACAAACTGACGGCGCCTGTCCGGACGGGACATATGGCTGTCCGGACAACCATGACACTTAAACGACAAAAACATGAAATAACATATGGGTTCGGACTACACTCCGATCTACATCATTCTCCCCAGGTTGGAGAGAATTCGTCCTCGGATTTAGCCGATTCTTCCTGCGGTCCTTCAGATGTCCAGTCAACTCATTACATGCTTCTCTTCTCAAAATCACAACAAGGCCACACCTCATAATAAACGTGATGGCTTTATGCATCAACACATTGCCACAATTATATTGAAGATCATGCGCCTCCCCTTGTCGTGTAGGCTTGCCATGCTTATGTGCCTTGCCCTTCCCACATGTGATTAGAACTCCCAAAGTACACACAAAAACTGCTTCACCCTTTGATGGAAACATCGTCTCCACCCCATAGATCTCATCATAACTTTGATTAAAAGTTTTTGACAAGATAACATCAACTCTAAGGAAATCAACTTTTAAATCAAAAACTTCTCTTTTAGGACTTTCATCAAGCACTTAGTGTATAGAACTCATCTCTTTCTCGGGATAGGTGTCATAGATTGGTGGAAGGGCCCAATCTACCGAGCAATCTTCTTCAATAAATCCATCTTCCTCCACCACAACCGATTGACTCCTAACCTCCGTTGCCTCTCTAGGCATCATCTCTGCCATCTTCCTAGGTACTTCTTTTTGTGGAATTGTTCTATTTTTCTGTCACCATGAATTCTTTGGGTTGCAAGCAACCTTGGAATTTCGGTATATCGAGTTTGAACCTACTCACCCGCCAATTGCATGAGCTTGCGCAAGGTGCTAACGTCCGTGCGTCAACGCTCCGCAAACGGGTTTCTAGATCCATTCCCATGTTCACCACACAAGTTGGATATTTGGGTAGTGAGGTCTTCAATTTGATCCCTCATAGCCCTGAGTTGATCCTCCGTGTGTTGTCAACGTTTAACAATAGATTTGCCTCTTGTCTCCGTGAATCGCGATCTTGGTTGGCGACGACAACCATTCGGCCCACCAATCATGTGCCACAAGCGAATTGTCGGTTGCTCCTTACGTGCTGTCTCCGTGCACACGTGCACCTCGTTCATGTTTGCACACAGGTTGCTCCTCCCCATTCATGGAAAGTAAATTGAGTTCTGATATCAATTGATGTAGCGTGACTTAATGGGCTATAGCGAAGAACATCAATAAGCAGCGGATAGGTATTTCTAGATCTTGATTCTATCAATGATCTAAAAAATCTTCTTGACAAAAGCTAGATACTCTCTATGTTTTGAAGAAAAATAGAAGAATAAACTCAACTCTAAGTAATTCTCATTAATAAATATCAATAATAAACAACAACTCCCTTTTTTCTGGAGGCTATAAACATATATTTATAACTCAAAACCTAATAAAATATGACATAAATACCCCCAAAAGCCTAAACCTAATAAAATAACGAACTAAAGACACCTAAAACTCTAACCCTAATAAAATAACAACATAAAGTCGGCTAAAAAATAAAACAAACTGACGGCGCCCGTTCGGACAAGACATATGGCCATCCGGACGGCCACGACACTTAAACGACAAAAACATAAAATAACATTTGGGTCCGGACTACACTCCGATCTACATCACCTAGGTTAGCTTCTGCTGCTGCAGACATGAGTGTCTTAGTTTAACGCTTTTCGTCTGACTCCGGTAAAAAGAGTGTCGTTTCTCTTGGAGTACGCATAACACTCTTGCGTGTGGGAGAGTTTGGTCAATGTAGAAGCAACTCACAAGTGAGGAGAGATTTGTTGTGCATGCACTTGTGAGGTTTGTGTCCCATATTGAAAAAAAAATAATAAAGAAAAAGAGTGGTTAATATACTTAAGTAGACAGAAGCCTATTATCTTAGGCTTTTGAGCTAGAAGTGATGTCCTAGTATGTATATTAACTTACTCTTATTTAACTCCCGAATATTGTATACTACCGTCCATACATTAGCAGCCCAACTGAGTCCAACTTCGGGTGATCCACGCTACAAATGATGTATATTTTATAGTGACCCATCATTCATTAATCATGGTTGCGCCTATAACACCCCTGTCTCATATTAAGAAGATGAGAAAAAACCCACATAGAGCGGGTGGTTTATAAAGATAGTTATGGGTGCTAGGTCTCACATTGCCTAGTTACTAGGTGAAACTGGAGTTTATAATGAATTCTTGGGAAGCTCCAAATTAACTAGTCCTTTTGGGATAATAGTGTAGAGTGCTTTTCCCTAGGTCGTTATAAGTGATATCAGAGCCATCTAGTAACGCAAAGTCATGTGGTACTTAAGAACTACATGACGTGGCCCTGACGAGGACATTAGGAATTTAAGATAGGGAGTTTGTAACACCCCGGTCTCATATTGGAAAGATAAAAAGAAACTCACATAGAGCGGGTGATTTATAAAGATAGTTATGGGTGTTAAGTCCCACATTGCCAGTTACTATGTGAAACTGGGCTTTACAAAGAATTCTAGGGAAGCTCCAAATTGACTAATCCTTTTGGGGTAATAGTGCAGATGTGGTTAGCGCTTTTTCTTAGGTCGTTACAGCGCTAGTCCTGAACAACGATTAGATTCAAGGCCAACATAAACAACCAAACTTTTTATGGCTATAGGGTCAAACCCATATAGTAATCCCATGGCGATTTGTACTGGACGTACTAGTATAAGCATGTCATATGATGCAAATATTATTCTTTTTATCATATTTAACATTTTTCCATATTTATGAAAGCAAAAGGCTCAAAACATATTATTGAAAATGCATACTCAATCTGTTGACATATCGCATGTTTATAATTAAAATAGTTGTAATTATTTACTTATTTCGTCAACTCATCCAAATCCTTGAACATCTCGAACTCTTGCTACTGTCAAACATATTCTATTGTTACACACAGCACCTAAAGAACATATTCTATGGATGTACACTCGTAGTCAAGAATTAGACTCGTTAAATTATCATTAAAAACCTTAATTATCCATTCTGAACACTGTCAAACATTTGGGACTTGATATCGAACATTCCATCAACAAGAGTTGAACTATCTGGAGGTATCAGAATGCATGCAAAGCTCCTATCTCTTACCCCACGTAGCAAGCCTCATTCTAGGCTTCTAATAGGTTAATGAGAATATGTTAAACTATATCAACGTGAGAAACCTATGAAAATAAAAGTGAGTTCATAATTATTTTGAAAAATATTTACCTTTAAGAAAGGAAATTATACCAACACATTATAGCATATTTAAAACTTGTAAAAAACATGTTAAACCATATGGAAAAAATATAAACCTTATGAAAACACGTTTGAGGTTCAAAGCTTACCTTGAAGAGGATGGTCTAAACCAAAAATCACTTCTTTCTCTATCAATAATTGGGGTGGTTGTGCAGCATGGGGAATGGGTGAAGTTTGAACACATAGGCGGGTCTTATTTTTAGGGTAGGGGAGTGGATAAGGCTGGGTGAGTGGCTAGTAGGTTAAAATTGCTTTTAAGATAGACTTGAACGTTCGCGGTACTGTACGTTGTACTATCAGATCTAGGGTTTCACTCGAAAGTTTGAGCCTAGGGTTCATCCAACGATCCAGGTTTACTTTGAACATTCAATCAAGGTTAAAAATAATTTAAAAATTTTATTGGGGTTTTAAGAAAAATGGTTTGGGCACTTTTGAATTATGAGTGTTTTTATCAAAATATAGGACTCAATAAAATGCATTTCTTTTTATTACCATGATTAATAATCGGGGTATTACAAAGTCATGAACCCCTTTTTCCTTTTGAATTCACTCTAACTAGTATTTAGTAAACAACTATCACTAATGGAGGGTTTATGAAAGGTTTAATCAAAATATCACAGTTGTACTTTTGGCAAATCACGTAGCACCAAAAGGGTTTATACATATATAGATACTAAATCAAAACCTCATTTCCTTTTCAAATCGTTTATATATATATATATGAACCAGTTAAACAGTTTAAGGAGAACATAAATTCAAAGTCTTTATTTGCTCAATTCTTTCCTTGGACTTCCTTGTTCAACATCCCTTGAACCTCTGACAATTCTTCTTCATTTTCATTTGACTTGTATTTCATATTTTCTTGTGATAAACTCCTAATTTGGCATCTACTGCTAGAAAAGTCTACGTTTATATGGCCCAAAAAGAAATCTAGACTTGTATGTTGAGCGGAATGTATCAACCCAAAGTTTATGATGTAGAAGTACAAATGAAGTCACTGGGATACTAGCCGAAGTGATTACAACTACCGGAACCCATGCCTTTGTGCTGCTGTACACCAAAAAGCAAGTTGCGCTGAAGGCTACCATCATGCCTGCCATGGAGATGAAGAGTGTGGCAAGTCCAAACACCAACTTTGAAGGTAATGACATGAAGAAATCCTCTTCTGTATAACGTGACGTGAGAATTGACAAACAAATTACAATTGAAGTCAAAGAGGAATATAGTGTTATTGCATCTGATACGAAGAATACCACAAACCAGGTACTTCTCAAAAAAACAAGAGCGCCTGTTTCTTGATTATTGCGACCTAGTACAGTAAAGGCTGCAGCAAAAATCACAGTGGCAATCAATGTTGTCACGAGCATGCAATAGTTTGCTGTGTCCTTAATCCACCTTTCTCCGTCTTTCTGCAAATCTGTATGTGTCTTTATAAATATCTCTTTTGGTGTTTTGCCATCTGAATTCATGTCGTTCATGTATGATGGCGGTACAATCTTTTCTATCTCCTACAGGTGGCCAGGTATAAATTGCTAGGTAACACGTGAACCATTATATATGCAACAAAAAAAAATTCAAATAAAATAAAATAAAATAATATTATCACGCACCTTAAACCACAACAACTCCCGTTGCATTTGAAGGGCCTCTTCTGATACGATACTTAGTCGATCTGAACTAGGCAATTGTCAAGCTAAATGCAACATGTTCTTATTGGTTTCCGAAGTAAGAAAAGATCCAATGGTATCCTTGTTAGTACCTATCTCATATATTAGATTGAACACACTCTCTTGCCGATATACAATAGCAATGTAAAATAAAGTCATGTGTTTTTCGTCTTTTTGCCATAGAAGGTCAGGATAGAAGCGTGTAAGTATAATTAGAAATTCAACATTTTCAACTTTTGCAGCTTCCAAAATCAAAGTCATATGATAGCAAAGCAAGTTTGATGAGAACTGTTTGTCTGGAACTCTAAGCATTTGCCAAAGATCTTCAACTAATTGATGGGCTAATGTCTTCATCGAAGCTTTGTTGCATATCCCTCTGAACCCTATTGTTGAAAAAAGAATCTATTCAGAAATCAGAGATGGTTTGGTAATAAAGAAATATTAAAACTATATAATCATTTTACCAATATAAATAATAAGAAATGATATTGAAAGTTTTATAAAATAAAAATGCAAAGATAACTAAACCATTAAATGTGGCTACTTGCGTCCTAATTATTGACTCCTCAAGATATGTTTTGTCTTTGCATAACCCGACCTTAAGTGTCTTCTGTTTTGAATTTAAGTAAAAAGAAATGGTAGCTTCGGCCAAAAAATAAAAACACTACCCCACATTCTTGGGTGTGCATAAAATAAACGATTACAAGTATTACAATAGATTGAGACATTTCAAATAGAATATAACCCTTCTCATAAAATTTAATTTTCCATAGTTTAGAAGTAGATAACATCTAAAGATTTGATGAAATCAAATAAGAACATTTTCCCATGCCAAGGTAATTCGAGTGAAATTGTCAAAAAGTTGTGATTAATGTAATAAACGAACTACTTGGGAAATGTCGTATATATCTCAGCAATTAAAGAAGTTTGGGTTGGAGGCAAACTAACAAGAATTTAAGCGACTTTTCCACAACGAAAGCTGACTTGTGCTGCCAATTGCAAAAGGTTTCTTGGCCAACATTACCAAAGCTGTTGGCCCACATTCAGAATCAGCATTTGCTATGTTTCGATCCATTTCCAAAATTTTCAATGCTATATCTGTCCATAAAAAGGCACATTAATTTGATGATTTTCAAAAGGTTAATTATAATATGGTCGCTAATATTGCAATAGAAGTGGTAACTCCATCAAACAAAGTTATAGTTAGATGTAGAGCTTACCATAAAAATCAGAGGAAACAGTGTAAAGAAGGAGTTCCGAGCATTGATGAGCAATCAACTGTTTAAGAGGAGTCACAGAGAATCGATACGAGACCATGTTTCTATGGCGTCCTAGCTCAACTGCATATTAAAGTGGTGTCCTTTCATCGCAATCATCAATCAATAGCGGTTTATTGTTGATTTTCACCAGCTGCTCAGCAATTTTCACTATTCCTGATTGAGCTGCAAAGTGAAGGGCCGTAGCTCCTTGTTTGGTTCTCAATTCCAAGTCTTCCGAAGTCATCAGTTTCAACAATTCTTTTATAAAAGTGGTTTGTTGTGCAACCACGGCTTCGTGAAGTGCCGTCCCTTCCTCTTTTGATACGTTAGCCCGAACAGAATGTGAGTATTTCTCAAGGAAAGCCTTAGCAGCCGGCGAATCACCTTTTATGGCAGCATGAAGGAGGGGACGATTTTCATCTATTATTCTTTCCCCTGGAATTTTATTTTTACAAAATAAAAAAAAAATAAATAAATAAAAAATAAAAATAACGTATTAATTACAACTTGTGGTGAAAAATCATGCATGCCACTTGGATGCATGCTAAGATGTTGGAAGAAGTAATTTATCTCATAATCTTTCGTATCTGCAGCAAGTGAAATTTTGTCTTCTTCTTTTTCCTTTGTGTGTGCGTACGTGTACGTTTGTAATTGTTGTTTTGTTTAATTATTTTTATTATTATTTTGGATTCTTAACAGAAAATTTTGGTCTATTTCAAAATGGAGTTTTTGCAAGGATAATTAACATGGAACAAACGTATTTGGAATTGGTCCGGGTACTGCCTGGCCTATAAGTGAAACCAAAATCACCCTCATAAAAAAATAAATAAAAAGTTTTTAGTATGATATTCGAAAACTGTCACAAGTCTATATGATTGCATTCTGCATATGACTAAAAAAAAAGAAAAAAGATGGAGCACTTACTCCTTGAGCTTGGCACCTCTGACACTATCTGCTCCAGTTCATCTTGTGCGTATGAGCGAGTTTCTTGGGCTACGTCAAAGTTTGGCACCGGTAATAACGTAGCTGCATCCCAGTTAGCCAAATCTAGTAGAAGAGAGCTTAAAGAAGGCTGAATTTTAACGAAAAGCGGCCATAGAGCCTCAAGGCTAGCATCTCCTGCATTAGCTATTTCTTGTCCCTGATCCAAGTGTGTAGGAAATGATGGAAAGGAAGAGGGTATTTGTTGATTGGTAGATTCTCCAGAAGAAGCCCTTTGAGGATGACTCGTTGATGGAAATGTCTCACTCCTTGCCATTTGTCTTCTTTTATAAGGCTTGTTGATAGCACCTTCTTCCATTTTTTGGTTTTTCTTTGGAAATAAAATGAGCTAGAAAATAAATTAATTAATACATAATCAATCTGATCTTTTTTAACTCAAAAGAATAATATTGGTAATGAGAAAGAGATATTTGCTAATTAAGGGCATGATGATAACAAGTAGTATTATGCAGAACAGAAGATTAGAGGTGCTGGACAATACTTACTATTTGAATTCTGGCCCTTATTGAGCTTCAGAACCTGTTAAGGAATCAGAGGAAAGAGAGTTTCGATGCTTAACCTTGCAGGGCCCTTTGGGTACAAAGTCGTCATGCCTATTGCATTTGACATTTTCTGTTTACTAATATTATATAGTGTGAATTACAACTACAAGTACAGACAACAACTTCTTTGGCTCTAGAAAATCGTACATCGAGTTAGAATAGGGTAAGCCTTGTGAAACCCTAAGCCCCCTCCAGAGCGCCGCCGCCTCAGGGGAGGAGGAATGCCCGTTGCCTGCATCCTTCCTCCCTTCCTTGCTTCCCGATTTTTGTTTTAGGTTTGTTTTTATCTTTGGTGTTTTCTATTCTGTTGTGCTTGTGTTCTCTCTCGGTGAGTACTGCTTTTGGGGGTTTTCACTCAAACTCTCTCCCTTCCTGTTTGTTTGTATGTGCCGCCGATCTCGTCCACGCTCGCTTCGCTGCTCACCGCTCCCTGTCGGGTCTTTTCACGCGCTCCTCCCATGCCAAGCTTTTTGTGCCACCTTCCATGGCAGTTTCCGTCCAGCTCGCGATCAGCCTCCTCCTGCTGCCGTGACCCGCTTTGAGTGTTTTTCGCATTTATTTTCCTGTTTTTTTGTTTTTTTGTTTTATAAAATTTATTTATGCTATTTAAAATCAACGATTTTTAATATTTATTAATTGTTTATAGAAGCTTTCACAAATGGCTTAACCGCTTAAGAGTCCACATGTCACGCCCGAAAATATCTTGCCAATTAGGATCCACATGCAATGGGGGAAAGTCCAAAAGTTCACATCTTGCAAATAAGGAAATGCCAGCCCCTTCTCGATTTAGGAGGCATACAGAATATATATATATATATATATATATATATATATATATATATATTTTTGACATGTCCACATAAGAGACAATTATAATCAAGGGACAAGTTAACCATTAAGTGACCTCATATGGTTGTGATGTAATTGTTTAAGAGCCATCTCTAGAATTCAATTTCATATGGTTGATGACAAATCAATTTCCCCAACTGGCCTTTTAACTTTTTGAGTTTTATTGGCCAGGGGCGAAAACGGCTCACATGTATTTATCGGTACAAAATTCTCAAAATTACCCTCAAGTACACGCGTTGAATTTTCAAAATACTCCCATTTAAAATAAGATAAAAAATAAAATAAAACAAAAAAGATTGGGAGCCACCCCATTTCAACGAGATGGGGGTGGCCGTAGCCACTTTTTTTTTTTTTTTTTTCTTGTTTCTATTTTTCTTTTTAATGGAAAATTGAGGGATTTAGGTCTTTTCAATTCCTAAGAGGCTGAGAATCAATGGTAGCATCAAACACTATATCATCAACATAAATCTGAGCAATGAACTTATGTTTCGCCTTTGGTATGAATGAACAATTTTCGATCAGCATGTCCTCTTGTAAAGCCTTGCTCTAAAAGATAAGAGGTAAATCTTCTATACCATGTTCTTGATGCTTGCTTGAGCCCATAAAGACTTTCTTGAGCCTGTAGGCAGATATATGTAAACATTTACGTTCAATTCTTATATTGGATTATCTCTTAATTGGGATCAACACATCAATTTTTCTTGACAAGTTCTTTTACTTATTGTAGGTAGACTCTAATAAAATGTTTAGACTTTTTAATGGACTTTATGTTATTACAGTTGGAAATGAATGACGTGATTTGTTCACAATTAGCATTTGATAGTGGGTTCTTAATTTGAAAATCTATTAATTAACTATTATATGGCAAGCGTCAAAATGTCAATGCCTTTTTTTTCTTTTTTTCTTTTTTTCTGTTTTGTGTAGAAAATTTTAAAAATAATGATATTATATAACCTAAAGACAAATGGGAAAAATTACGAACGCCAAAAAAAGCTAGTGAGAGAATCCGTAAGAACGGTGACGACTATACGAGTGAATCAGTTGCTAAATCGAAGTCTTACAATTTGACTACAATTTTGGATTTAGTAGTCAAATTACTAAATGACAATTTGACTACACGATCAAAGCAATTGTGGATTCACAATCAAGAAAAAGAAAATGCAGAAATGTATAAACCACAGGATCGTAAGTCTTGGTGGAAATAGTTAAAGACGAACCATCAAATCCAAATTAAGTCTTTGTTTGCTCAATTCTTTCCTTGGCCTTCCTTGTTCAACATCCATTCAACCTCTGACAATTTTCCTTCCTTCTGATTGACTTGTATTTCATATTTTCTGATCATTAATTCCCCCAAACAACATCTTCTGCTAGAAAAGTTTACGTTTATTCGGCCGAAAAAGAAATCTAGACTTGTATGTTGAGAGGAATGTATCAACCCAAAGGTTATGATGTAGCACAACGAAGGAAGTAAGTGGGATAGTAACCGAAGTGATTACAACAACCGGAACCCATGCCCTTGCGCTGCTATACACCTAAAAACAAGCTGTGCTGAAGGCTACCATCATGCCCGCCATGGAGATGAAGAGTGTGGCAAGTCCAAACACCAACTTTGAGGGTAATGACTTGAAGAAATCCTCTTCTGTGTAACGTGACGTGAGAATTGACAAAAAAATTACTATTGAAGTCGAAGAGGAACACAGTGCTATTGCGTCTGACATGAAGAATATCATAAGCCAGTTACTTCTCAATAAAATAGGAGTGCCTGTTTCTAGATTGTTGCCACCTGATACAGTGAAGGCTGCAGCAAAAATCACAGTGGCAATTAATGTTGCCACGAGCATGCAATAGTTTGATGTGTCCTTCATCCACTTTTCACCATCTTTCTGCAAATTTGTATGTCTCTTTATAAATATCTCCTTAGGTGTTTCTCCCTCAAAATTCTTCATGTTCACATATGATAGTGGCACAATCTTTTCTATCTCCTACAATTGAACATGTATAAATTGACACGTAATTATTGAACCATTATATATGCAACTAGAAAAAAAAAAAAAAAAAAAAATTGTGAAATAACGTTATCACTCACCTTAAACCATAACAACTCTCGTTGCATTTGAAGAGCTGCTCCTGATACGATATTTAGTGGATCTAAAGGAGCCAATTGTCCAGCTAAATGTAGCATGTTCTCATTTGTTTCAAAAGTTTTACATGATGCTAGGTAATTTTTGTTACTACCTAGCTCATATATTAGGTTGAAAACACTCTCTTGCCTATATAAAATAGCAATGTGAAATAAACTCATGTTATTTTTGTTCACTTGCCATATTAGGTCAGGGTAAGAGCGTATAAGTATAATTAGATATTCAACATTTCCAACTTTTGTAGCTTCTATAATTAAATTCATAACCATATTTGATGAGAACGGGTTGTCCGGAACTCCAACCATTAACCAAAGGCGTTCTACTAATTGATGGGCTAATGTCTTCATCAAATCTTTGTTAGAGATCCCTTTGAACCCTGTCATTTAGAAAATAATCTATTGAGAAATCAAAGATGGTTTGATAACAAGGAAATATTAAATCGATATAATTATTTGACCAATATCCATAATAAGAAATGATATTGAAAGTTTTATAAAATAAAAATGCAAAGAGATATCTAAAGCATTAAAACACTGCTCCTATGTTCTTGTGTGTGTGTATAAAAGAAACCTTACAATAGATTGAGATATTTCAAATAGAAAATAACTTTTCTTGTAGAACTTTCATTAGTTTAGAAGTATTGTTGGTTGGATTTTACAACAAGACACACTCCAAGGACAGTAAATTAAACAAAGGAATAAGAGAGGAGAAGTACTGCTACAAAAATTCTGCAGAAAACGTACACAAAACAGAGGAAAAACAGAGGAATAAAAAAACAGGGGAGAAGAAGAGCATTTTATGAAATCAAATAAGAGCATTTTCCTATGCTATGGTAATTTGAGTAAAATTCCCATCAAGGTGTGAATAATGTAATAAAAGAACTATTTGGGAAAGAGGGCTACTAGGCATCCCAACACTTTTTCTCAAATTCTCTTTTCCAAATGATTTGGACCCCACATTCATTTAAGAAAAAAAAAAACAATATAAATCAATTTATTTATTGAATTGACCAAATCATTTGGAAAAATGAATTTAGGAAAAAGTGTTGGGATGTCTAGTACTTCGCAATTAAAGAAGTTTGGGTTGGAGGCAAACAAACAGGAATTTAAGCGACTTTTCCAGAATGATAGTTGACTTTCTCTGCAAATTGCAAAAGGTTTCCTAGCCAACATTTCCAAAGCTTTCCACCCACATGCATTGTCTGCAGTTGAAATTTCTGGATCCATTGCTAGAATCTTCAACGCTATATCTGTCCATAAAAATGGCACATTAATTTGATCATTGTCAAAAGGGTTGGTTAAGAAATGCTTAATTATAACATTAAACGAAAGTTATAGTCATGAGATGTAGGGGGGCTTACCATACATATCATTGTAAATAGTATCAAGAAGGAGTCGAATGCGATCATTGGCATTCAAATGTTCAAAAGGAGTCACAGAGAATAGATAAGAGACCATATTTGTATTTCCTTGACAAGCTGCAATGTGGAGTGGTATGTTTTCCTCGTAATCATGGATCAATAGGGGTTTATTGTTGACTTTCACCAGCTGCTCAGCAATTTCGACAATTCCTGATTGAGCAGCATAGTGAAGCGCCGTAGCTTCTTTGATGTTTCTTATTTCCATGTCCTTTTGAGTCATCCATTTCTACAATTCTTTCGTAAAAGTTGTGCGTTGTGCAACCACCGCATTGTTGAGTGCCGTCCCTTGCTGTTTCGTTATGGGAGCTCGAGCGCAGTCTGGGTATTTCTCAAGAAAAGCCTTAGCAGCTAGCCAATCACCTTTTACGGTGGCGTGAAGGAGGGGACCACCCAAGGTACGGTATTCCTCTAATGTTCTTTCCCCTGGAATAAAATCATGCCACTTGGATTCATGCGCTTTGTTTGAAATTGTTGGAAGAACTAACTTATGTGCTTGAAATTGTTATTTTGTTTCATTATTGTTATTATTATTTTTCTCCGTATGATATTAAATCATGTCTATGTGAGTGCATATGACTAGAGAGAAAGAGAGATGGAGCACTTACTCCTATTACTAGTTCTTGGCTCCTCTGACACTATCTGCTCCAGTTCTTCTAGATGGTTGTTGAAAGCACCTTCTTCCATTTTTTTCTTGTTTCTTTGGAAATAAAATGAGAAGGAAAATAAATAAATTAATACATAATCAATCTGATAATATGAATATGTATAGAATTCCTAATTAGGTGAGTAGATGATGAAACAAATGGGTGGTTGGGTATTGAATAATTAAATCTGAGAGATATATTCAACAACAAAAACATGTAAATTTATAGCGAAGATTGACACATGAACATCTTATTGATTGAGATATTTGCAGGAGAATCACACTCCACTAATTAAGCTTGGTTTTTAATGAACCTTTTCTTCTAGCAGATTTGCAAAGCAGTATATTTTTATCAATTACGTACCACTGTTACAGAAATTGCAAACTATGAATTATTATAGATTGCAGAAAGAAAAGGGAGGAAGACAGCGGGGAGGGGGGGGGGGGGGGGGGGGGGGGGGCGCGGGGGCGGTGGGGGTGTGGTGGAGGATCAGAAGACAATGAGAAAGAGAGAAAAATGGTAAGGGCATGAAGAAAACAAGTATTATTATGCCGAAGATTAGAGAGGTGCTTAATTGACAGTACTTACTATCAGAATTCCAGCCCCTATTGACAAGTTTCAGAGCCTGTTGAGGAATCAGATGAAAGGGAGTTTTGATGGTCAACCTTGCAGGGTTTGGCTTCGACCGTATTTATATAACAATGCTCACTATTATATATAATTGATCTAAAACCTTAAAAGTCAGTCCTGTATCTTTTGAAGATTGTTTCCTTCTCAAAGAGACGTTTTTAAAAATAATTAAAAATTACTGTTATTGTGTGAACGTACGCATGTTATGGTTTCTAGGTAGTATGAAAGTGACCATAGAAGTCTTCACATGCATATGGTTTAAATATGGATATGCAATGAGAAGAATATTTCAACCACCCAAAAGTATATGATATATAATTTCGTTTTCTATTATTAACTGATTATAGAGGTGTCACATCCGGATTACTCATAGGCCAGGCAATGATAACGATTATTTTTCAAAGCATTAGGACATACCCTCCATTCTTGATTCTGTGTATGGATCACAGAGAAAAGGATCTATATATTGAGGATGATTGGGAGAGAGAGATTATTGTGGACAAAACGAGTGGGCAGAAATAATTGAGGAAATAAATGTGTTTTCATTAGTGTGAAATGAATCAAAGCCCAGCTAGCGTTGAAAGAAGGAGCCAGCAGCTTGAGGCCTACTCCAATTATTAACATAAGAAAATAAAACAAAAAAGACGGAAAAAAGACAACTTTTTGTTGAAGCCCGAATTTAGACCAGCTGCGTGCAAAGCCAATGAAAAAAGTTAGCAAGTAAAAGCTAGCAGCCCGTGAATACCGGAGAGAGAAGAAGAAAAGTAACAAAAGTCAACAAAAGACGAGTGAAGAAAAATGCGATAAATAGGGGACCCGATTTCTTCTCACCATGTCGGTGAAAGACAATATTCGGATGCTAAGCTCACATTCTTCGTAACCAAGTTATCATTTTATCAAAATTTAATAATAATTAATTATAAAATTAATGTTAATTTTAGAAGTCATATTATTCATAAAGTGTGACACCGGACAGAACTAAGATTATTCTGACAGCGTATAATAGCAGCAGAAACAAAGAATTGAAGATAGAAAAAAAAAATAATAATAAATAACAAATAGGAAAGAAAAAGTTTCTAAATGCCCCAAATAAGCAAACAGATAAATAGCTCTGAAAGACTTAAATTTAATTGATAGTATAAACTGAATTTAATTCCTCCCGCATCAAAGTGACATAAGAAGGATACAAGGGATTCATTCATATTTTTATGTCTTTAATATTATGTCAATTCACTATTTGCCCTAGATTTTTTTTTTCATTCTTTTTTCTTAAATTGAGAAAATTTAATAATTAAAAAAAAAAAAAAAAAAACTTGAGACAGTCCATGAGCAGGGAGACTCACCGTTGAGTGAAACGTATGTTAACAAAGAGGTATATATATAAAGTGCATGATTGAATCACACTTGACAAGTGAAAGCACATACTAAATTAAAGCTTGGCTAAAATCAACGAGGTCTGGATTTACGAAGTAAAATACAAAGCCAAATATATGTATACATATATCACATAAACCAAAGGAAAAGTCTTTTATGGAAATAATCAAACGAGCATCAATTCAGTGTCTTGATCTGCTTTCTTCTTTGCCATGCTTTCCTTGCTCGAAATCTCTTGATCACCTGGGACAACTTTTGTTCTTTTTTGTTTGACTGGCATTTGGTATTTTCTATTGATTAAGCAACTTCCATTAGAAAAGTCTATGTTTACGTAAATATGCCCGAAAAAGAAATCTAGCCCAATATGTTGAGTTTATTGTATCAACCCAAAGTCGAAAATGTGCTTGAACAAAAAGAATTATTGGGATAGTAGCCAAAGCGGTGCCCAAGCTGTTTCAGTGTAATATACCAAAAAGCAGGTTGCACTAAAGGCATACCATGCCTGCTATAGAGATGAAGAGTGCAGTAAGCCCACCCAGCAACCTTACAAGTATTGTCATGAGAAATTCCTCCTCGTGATGTGAGAATTGACAAGAAAACAAATATCGAAGTTGAAGAGAAAACCAATGCTATTGTATCTGATATAAAGAATACCGTAAACCAATTACTATTTAAAATAAGAGGTTTCCCTGTGTCAGGTATCAATTTGTGAGGTTTCTTTGTTTTTTGATTGTTACCACGTGGTGTAGTGAATGTTGTAGCGAAAACCACAATAGCAATCAATGTTGCCGCAACCATACTGTATTTTGTTGTTTCTTTCCTCCAATTTTCACCTTTTTTATGCAATTCTTGGTGTTTCTTTTTAAATATATCCCTAGGTGTTTCATCCTTTGAATTCTTCATGTTCCCGTATGAAGGTGACATAGTGTTTTCTATTTCCTACAGTAACCAAGCTATAACTAAACAGCGAAAATACAAAATAAATAAATAAATTATAAAAAAAGTAAAAAAAATAGTCGAATAATTATAACACTCACCTAAAACATCAACATCATATCTCTTGTTGAATTTGAAGGGCTTCTGTTGATATGGTATTTAATTGATCTATAGGAACCAATTTTCCAGCAATGTGCAGCATGTTATCTCCTTTGGCAATGTCCAGTATGTTGCTACCACGTTTGGTGACATAGGTTGTAATCTTTTCCTTCATGGCATCTATCTCATATATTAGATTAAACACATTCTCTTGCCGATACATTATAGTAATGTGAAATAAACTAATCCCCTGCTCTTCATCTACTAATTGTCAAAAGGATCCGGATAAGAGCGTATAATTATAATTAGAAATTCAGCATTTTCTACTTTTGCAGCTTCAACAAGTAAAGTCATATGATCATACATCTGTAGTTCTAGTGAGGAAGGTTCCCAGAGCTCTTCAACTAACTGATGAGCATATGTTCGCATCAAAGCTTTATTATAGAACGATGATCCATTTGTCACCTAAACATGTCGGAATCAAACCAATTTTATAGATCCATTTGTGACTTAAGATTATAAGAAGAAAAAAAATCTATTTCAGAGATCGTTTGGTATAAAGAAATATTGATTCAACATAAAGTTTTTATAAAAGAAGAAAGCAAAGTTCGCATTAAATGATACATTTTTATCTCAGAATACTGATGTAGCTAGCCATCTCAATCAATTCTTATATCAGGCTTTCTTTTTTTTTTTTTTTTTTTTTGCAATGAGTTGAAGGAGGGAGGAGATGAAGAGAGATTTTTTTGTCATTAGAGTTTTTTTACTTTGTTGTGCACTTAGAGATGAAGAGAGATTTCTTTGTCAACTTTTTCTCCCTTTTGTATTTTTCTCTTTTGTGTGAGAGTGAGATTTGGGTATTAGGGCTTTGAGTTTTGAGTAATTTTCTCTCCGTTATCTTTGTACTCCATCTTTTGATACTAAATTTTTTCTGGGTTGTCTCCGCTAGTAGATATAGGCTTGTTAAGCTGAATCACTTAAATCTTAGTGTTGTATGTGGTTTATCTATTTTCTATTATGCTCTTTTCTACTTTTTTAGGATCCTGTTATTTAATTTCGTGCACAACAATTACTATTATTCTCAGAAGTAATAGGATCTAAGGACATGTCCCAAAATCTATTTTTCCTTTTTCATCTTGTTCTTAGGCTTTGCCAAGAAACTTGCTGGCAATTTCCTCGTAGAGAGAACTCAGAGGAAGAAATTTTTAATTGCGTTAAGAAAAAGAAAGATGAACACAGAAGTCATGAACATAAAAAGTAGGAAAAAAGCGCCGAGGTGACCGGCATTCAAAGTCAAAGGTAATCTATATATGCAACGAAATTTCTCATCACCCGTCCCTAACTAGAAGTTAATTTATATACTAGCTGTTCCTCACAATTCTTTTATTGAAAGCATCAATTCTTTTATTGAAAGCATTGAATGTAATGCTCAAGTGAGTCCATTATTGTCCGTAGATCATTAAACGTGTGAAAAGAAGAAGAAAATATACGACATTGTCTCACAAAGATCAACCTTCTTTTTTCTTTTTGGAGGCTCACAAACATTAATTATTCTAACTTTTTGTCTTCTTTAAAAAGAAGAAGAAAATATAGGACATTTTTTCCACAAGATCAACCTTCTTTTTCTTTTTGGATCCTCACAAAGATTAAATTATTTTTAACCTTTTGTCTTCTTTTTTAAAGAAGAAGAAAATATAGGACATTAATTAATTGTCTCACAAAGATCAACCTTCTTTTTCTTTTTGAGCCTCACAGACATAAAGTATTCTAACAGCCTATGCAACGAAATTACTCAACAGAAAATGAAATAGTGTGGAATTGAGCTTAGAAAACTAACTTCAAATAATGCGACCTGCGTTTTGTGATTTTGCACCACTTGGTCTGCTTCTATGTTGCGGTAATGTAAGTTATTAACAATAATACCAATAATACCAATAATAACAACTCTCTCTCTCAAAATTAACAATAACTAATTAATTGTGAAACCATAAACAATAGCAATAACTAATTAATTGTGAAACCATGAACAATAACAATAATTAATTAATTGTTAAAATTAACAATAACAACCCACGTGGCCATGTTGATTAGAAAATAAAAATAAAAACCCCACCTTAAGCCACCCACCTTTCACTTGTTTAGTTGTTTTGTCTTGTAATTTGAAAAATAATGCACGGCCACATGCTCACAGTCACAGCAAATGCAAGGGAAAGAAACAAAAACTTGACACAAAAAAAATTAAAACTTGCAAAATTGAAAAGTGAAAACAATAAAAAGTTGCAGACTTGCAGTCTGACACTCGGCTCAGTAGTACTCTTGTCTCTTTACCGTGCTAGGCTGCTAGCCATTTCCCAAGTTAAGCAAAGCAAAGCAAGTTAAGCAACCAAACGACCAGGGAACAGTTGAAGAAGAGTAATTGAAGTTAGAGTTTCAACATTCAAGAACTTGCCGAATCTACTGCTTTTGCTGGAGCCTGGAGATAAAACAAATTTCTGAGAGGCTGCTGGAAATTAATTCTGATGGTGGCTGGTGTGGTGGGAAATTAGGAATCGGCTGAACTCTGAAGGTTAGGTCAATTTTCAAGTTTGCTTTTCTATTCGGCTGGCAGCACTGGCTTATTTCTGTTTTTATTGTGTTGTGGTTGTGCACCTGTGGTAGCAGATTAGGGTAGCTGGGATAAAGGGCTTTGAATGGGTAAGGGCCAAAATAGCTTAATGGGTAAGGCCAAAAAAATTTAGGAATAGGCCAAAAATTTTATTGTATAGGGCCAAAAAATTAGGAATAGGGCCCAAATTTTAATTGGAAAGGGCCAGAATTTTTTTTTAGGAAGGGCCAATTGACTAAAAATAAAATTTTACCTTATTATTATTATTATTTTGTGACATAAAATTTTGGGGAGGACCCATGCCTATACCGGCCCTCCCCTATCTCCGTCACTAAATCTCTCGCTTGGAAACATGTACAGACAAATCCATCTAAGTTATAACATATCTCTATTAAAAAAAAAAAAAAAGAAGTTATAAAATATCTATACAGCATATAAAAATGTCATGAATGTTTTCATTTCTTACTTATTAAGTGAAATTAAGTTTTATAAATAATTCTATAGAAGATCTAAAATAACTAATTATTATTGGATGACAATACAAATGTAAATAGACTTTTTTGCTGGTCGCGGTACCGCACAAGTTGTCTTCATGAAGACTTCTTGACGAAATTTTCTCATAATAGCCTCCAATATGTTGGACGATGGATCCAAATATTTTAGTGGTAGTAGCTTTCAAGGGCCATGCCATGCCACCCTTAACGTTTACTTCAACGTGTTTAAGTCACATCTTCCATAATTTTATCCATAATCTTCTTTTGGTTCCTTTTTTTATCCATTTGCTCCTCTTAACTTTTGCGACTTTGCTTTTAGCTTTTGTGTTATTTCTTCGTGTATTTGGAATCATTGACAATTTTATTTTGGGTTAAAGCTCATTACTCCATGTGGTTTAACCCAAAAAAAAAAAAAAAAAAAAAAAACTAATACCCTATATAATTAAGATTGAATCAAGCTTTTGGACTGCTTTTATTTTATTTTATTTTATTTTTTTATGTTTTGAGAATAAATATTTAAACATAAGAATATTCAAAAAACTAATAGGAAAAAAAAAAAAAAAAAAACAGATGTCAAAGTAGGGTGGGTACGTGTAGCATGAGTGGATCACTTGATAAATCAAAGTCTATAATAAATGGATCACTTGATAAATCACACCATCAAAAAAAAAAAAAAATCATAAAAATCACACTAGCTATATAAGTCTTGATGGAAATAAGACCACCATCAACCAAAAGGCGTTGACGGAGTTAACTCAATTTCTTTCCTTTGGCTTCTTTCTTCAACATTCCTGGAACCTCCGACATTTTCCCTTTCATTTCGTTTGGCTTGAATTTCATATTTTCTATCAATCCATTCTCGATTTGGCATCTTCCGCGAGAAAAGTCTACTGCGTTTAGATGGCCGGCGGAAAAGAAATCTGGACTTGTATGATGAGACGATTAAATCAACAAAAAGCTCTTTACAATTTACCAGAGAAAATGAAGTAATTGGGATAACTGCCAAAGCGCTTAAAACAACCGGCGCCCATGACGTTCCACGACTATACATCAAAATACAAGCTGCGCTGAAGGCTACCATCATGCCCATAATGGATATGAATAGTGTGGCTAGTGCAAGCAACAACTTTGAAGGAACTGACACGTAGAAATCCTCTTCTCTGAAATGTGACACGAACATTGACAAGAACAGTAGTATTGAAGCCGAAGAGGAGAATAGTGCAATTGCATCTGATATGAAGAATACCTTAAACCAAGTATTTCTCAAAAGAATAGGAGTGCCTTGTTCTTGATTGTGTTCTTGATTGTTGCCACCTGGCACAGAGAAGACTGCAGCAAAAACGACAGCGGCAATTAATGTTGCCACGACCATGCAATTGTTTGATGTGCTCTTCATCCACCTTTCGGCTTCTCTTTGTAAATCTTTAAGTTCCTTTTTAAATAACTCCTTAGGTGTTAAGCCATCTTTATTCTTCATGTTCATGTATGACGGTGGGACAATCGTTTCTATTTCCTACAAATCAAGTATACATTGACAAGTAACAGTTGAACCAATATCCTTTATGCAACTAGAAGGAAAAAAAAAATAATAATATTATTGCTCACCTTAAACCACAACAATTCTCGTTGCATCCTAAAGCCTCCTAATACAATATTGACTCGATCAAGAGGAGCCAAATTTCCTGCTAAGTGCAGTATGTTGTCCCTGTTTTTCAAAGTAATATGGGATGCAAGGCTATACGTGATAGTATCTGTCTCATATATTAGATTGACACACTTTCTTGTCGATATTTAATAGCAATGTGAAATAAACTCATGTTATCTTCGTCCAATTGCCATAAAAGGTCAGGATAAGAGCATGTAATTATATTTAGAAATTCAACATTTCCAACTTTTGCAGCTTCAAAAAGTAAAGTAATATGAGAGTGAACCGAGTATGATCGATGAGGATTGTTCGTCTGGAATTGCAACTTTTCCCCAAAGGGCTTCAACTAATTGATGGGCTACTGTCTTCATCAAAGCTTTGTTACAAATCCCTTTGAACCCTATAGTTGAGAAAAGAATCTATTAAGAAATCAGAGATGGTTTAGTAATAAAGAAATATTAAATCTATATAGTCATTCCATTATAAGAAATTATGTTGAAACCATTATAAAATAAAAATGCAAAGATAACTAAAGCATTAAATGTGGATACTTGTGTCCTAATTATTGACTTCCATATATATATATATAAAGAAGTTTGGGTTGGAGGCAAACAAACAAGAATTTAAGCGACTTTTCCATAATGATAGTTGACTTTCGCTGCCAATTGCCAAAGGTTTGCTGGCCAACATTTCCAAAGCTCTCCACGCAAATTCAATGTCGCCACTTGCTATTTCTGAATACATTTCCAAAATTTTCAATGCTATATCTGTTCATAAAAACGGTAGATTAGTTTGACCATATTGCATTTTAGCATTAATTGCAATATGGTCGCCAATATTGCAAGAGAATTGGTAAGTACTCCATCCAAGTTGTGTAATTGTCTCACACTTATCAAACAAAGTTATAGTAAGATATAGCGCTTACCATACATATCATTGTAACTAGTACACTCAAGGAGCTCAATGCGTTTATCAGCAGTCAACTCCTTAAGAGGAGTCAGATGGAATAGATACGAGACCATCTCTGTATGTCCTACATATGCTGCAACGTTCAATGGTATGTCTCCACTGTTATCAGGGATCAATAGCAGTGTATAGTTCTTTGTCAGCAGCGGCTCAGCAATTCTGACGATTCCTGATTGAGCAGCTAAGTGAAGGGCCGTAAATCCATTAATGGTTCTTAATTCCAAGTCCTCCGAAGTCATGACATCCGACAATTTTTCTACAAAAGTGGTCTGTTTTGCAATCACCGCAATGTGAAGTACGGTCGCTTTCTCTTTCGTTATGGGAACTCGAACACAGTGTGGGTTACTCTCAAGAAGTTCCTTAGCAGCCGGCCAATCACCTTTGATGGCAGCTCGAAGGAGGGGACCACACAGGTCACGGTATACATCTAGCGTTCTTTCCCCTGGAATTTTGTTTTTTCATCCAAAAATAAAAATAAAAAAAGTATTAATATGAACTTTTTGGTGAAAAATCATGACACTTGGATGCATGCTAAGAAGTTGGAAGAACTAATTTATCTTATGACCTTATGTATATGCAGCAAGTGAAATTTTGTCTTCTTCTTCCTTCTTTTTCTTTTGCATGTGACCATGTGTCTGGAATTGTTGTTTGGTTAAACTTTAATTAACCCATCTAACTTTCATTAGATTTGCAATTATTCTTTTAAAGTTCAAAAACTATCAATTTAGTATATCAAACTTCTAATTTTTTATAATGTCCCCCTCAAATTAGTGTTGGAATTAAATCAGAGTGAAATGACTCTTATATCCCTGTAAAATTTATAAAATTACAACCACAATCAAGCCTAGGTGGTGAGACTAGTGTTTCTGAACTTTTACTAATTTTCACGTTATCCGTTAGGATTTAAGAGATAAGACATTGAAAGTTTCTGAAATTTGAAAAATTGATTGTAAATGTAATGAAAGTTAAAGGGAGTTAGTGAATCTAATTATTTTGCTTCATTATTTGTTATTATTGTTTTGGCCTAAGATAAATCAACATTGGTGCATCCAGATATATGCAGAAGGTGCTTAACAGAACATTCACAATGCAGTTTTTGCACCGTGGAATGCAACGGATAGAACGAGAGAAAGAGAGGCACTTACCCGCATTAGTTTCCCTTCCAGAAGCCTCACTCGGGCGTGGCTTCTCTTCATGCATGGGTCTCCACCATTTTTCCCTTTGATGTCCCAGGACTTGGCTTCTCTAATGACGAAAGTTCTTCTGCGTCCGAGTGATCACTAGCATCTCCGGCATCTGGTCGTTGGTAAGAAGTCGACCCCTCATCAAACTGTGTAGGAGACGATGTAACGGAGAATGATCCTTCTTCATGGATTTCACATTTGCCAACAACCGTATACTTTGTCAGAAGAATACGACGTTGTAAGAAATGAAAGAATAGAGGAGAATCTTTGTTTATCGTTACCTTGTCCAAAAGAATTCCTTGCCATTCCCACCTTCGCCTCTTCTCTTCCATTCGGAGGAATGTCGATGGTATATTCTTCCATTTTTCTTTTCTGGTTTTATAACAATAAATCTGATAAAAACAATTTTTGACAAATTAACATTTTCAGATAAGTTATGGTATTGAGATATCTACAAGTTCAAGATTTTAGAGAGAGAGAGAGAAAGAGAGAGAGAGCTAGGAAAGATTCATAAGTAAATGCATTTTGTAATTTTTTTTTTTTTCTTGCTCATTTCAACTTTTCTTCCTCGAATTTTGGGACATAACTATAAATTTAACTTTAGAGGTATGATGCTTGTTAAATATATTAGATAATATATTAGAAGCGGAAGAAAGAGAAAGAAGAGAGAGAGCGAAAGCACACAATGGATTACATTGTATTGAGTCTTATATTAATAATGAATACAGAAGCCTCTATTTATAGAGCGGCAAGTAACCTAATAGACTAAGGAAAGGTAAACCTAGTAAACCAAGGAAAGATAAACCTAGTAGACTAATAATACTTAAAGAAGTAAATAACCTTAACATAATATTCTTAACATCCCCCCTCAAACTCAATGTGTAAACTTGAGTTTGGATAAACGAAAAGGGAAAGAAAAAGGTATTCGCCAAAAAAGCTGCTTGTGCCGAAACAGTTGCCGGAGTAACGCCATAAAAGTTGATAGAGACCGGTGGATTCTGCCTGAATTTGAGCAATGCATTTAAGCTGGAGCTTGGTTCACTTGGTGAATTCTGACTTAAAAACCATATACTAGTAATGAAGAAGCTTGCCTAGTCGGCTGAGAAAAGCAAGGCCGGTTAAAAGGGGCTTGTTTGGCCCGTAACCCATGGACTGTCTCGCCTGATCGGCTGAGCTAAAGTCTGACCAAAAAATTCTAGCTAGTAGACCGTCTCGCCTGGTCGGCTGAGATAAGCAGGGCCTGGTCGGCTGAGATAAGCAGGGCCGATTGAAGAGGCTAATCATGCCTGAAACCCTTGGACCGTCTCGCCTTGTCGGCTGAACTAAAGTCTGACCCATCTAACTAGTAGACCGTCTTGCCTAGTTGGCTGAGCTAAGTAGAGAGGGCCGGTTGAAGAAGCTAATCATGCTTGAAACCCTTGGACCGTTGAAGGGTCTGACCCAAAAAAAAATTTCACTAGTAATGGATCAATGGCCTAGGAGAGGCTGCAGTGACCGGTGATGACGGTATTTGACGAGGCATAAGTGAGCCAGTTGAAAGGGGGCTTCTTTGGCCCGAAAACCCATGGACTTGAGGAAAGATTGGTCTGACTTGAGAATGCCTACCGCAAGAAGAATGAACCGGATTGAACTGCGCCAAAGAAAAGGCTATGGAACCGAATTGAACAACCATGAACCAAGTTAAACCACATAAAACAAACGCCTAAATTTGGAGAATAATATTGTTTTCTGCCATATAGAGATGCCAAAAGCAAAAATAGACCACAAATTTGAAATCAGGACGAAAAATTGAGTAGAAAACACCTGGTCAACTTTTTTTCAGTGGTCAAAGTCAACGGTCAACAGTCAAACTCAACGCTACAAAAGTCAACCATGTCAAAGTGCTGACGTGGCATATCCGCTGACGTGGCAGATATGGCTGACGTGGCGCTGATGACGTGGCACTCTAGTGCGATGGCGCGTGCGGTACACGCGCGAACGAAGGCGGCGTTGTCTTGGCGCGTGGATCTGACGTACGGAACTTCTATGGGCGCGTGGAGGCGCGTTCGGCGTCGTATGGAGGATATGGGACTTGTTCTGGAATCACCGAGATGAAATCTATCGATCGGTGGCCATGGAGAAGTGATCGGACCACCGTGGCGGCTGGTGGCGGAAGGGCAGTGCGGAATTGCCAAAAATTTGGGCGGCGCGTGAGGGCGCGTGGAAGCTCTGATGGGGCTGTGTACGGTGACTCTGGGACAGTTGTCTTCCGGGTTTTCAAGTGGTATAGTGATACACTGAAAACCTCGAGGAGAAGATAGAGAACCGTGAGGAGCAGAGAGAATGATTCGCCGGATAACACTGGCGGCGCCGGAAAACGTCAAAGACGTTTATTGGAGGCCACAGAAAGGTGGCTCTGATACCATGTTAAATATATTGGATAATATATTAGAAGCGGAAGAAAGAGAGAGAAGAGAGAGAGCGAAAGCACACAATGGATTACATTGTATTGAGTCTTATATTAATAATGAATACAGAAGCCTCTATTTATAGAGCGGCAAGTAACCTAATAGACTAAGGAAATGTAAACCTAGTAAACCAAGGAAAGGTAAACCTAGTAGACTAATAATACTTAAGGAAGTAAATAACCTTAACATAATATTCTTAACAATGCTAATTGGTTAGTGTTAGAAAAATGAAACAATATGCTGATAAAAAGGTAAGAAAAAAAAGGATCTATAAGAGTCGCATTCTTGTAGCTCGGACAATAATTGGGTCATGCTCAAACATGCAGTTGCGGGAAAATGTCAGACCACGTAAAAACCGGCCACACAAAGATTAGAAACATAAATAAATTTGAACTTTGGACAAGAAGGACACCCATCCAAGTTCCTTACCAGCTAATTAACAAAAGAAACCAAATCAGCAGTGAGAGGTTGTTTTAAAGAAAGAGTCAAAGTAAAGAGTCACTCGTCTAGCCTGTTTACATCTGAGGAGGTTGTAGTGTATATAAGCAGAAGGAAGTTCAAGTTCATGCATTTATAGGAACTCTCTGCTTTACATACACACCCACTGCCCGGTCCACTTTCGTTTGAAGTTCTCTCTCAAGAGCTAAAAAAACAAGATTTTGATCATAGGATCGAGGGACCACATACTTTGAAAAGAAAAATATACTTTTTATTTTTATATATATAAAAATCGTTGTTACTTTTGGTTTTTATTTTTTATTTTTTTTATTTAATGAATCATCATAATTAAAGAATTGTAGTGGACGTGCTAATCATGGATCGTGAAAGAATCTTAGATGGAGTGAAAAGAATTGGAGGGATCGAGATGGACAACTAAAGTTAGCTAATAAGCATAAGCAGTACTACATATTCTGTTTTTAATAAATATTAATGCTTTCAAACTTGGGGGAATGTCAGTTTCAAGTATGATCAGCAAACGTTTGAATTTTATAACATTTTCATAGCTAGGCTCAATTAAATCAAAATTCAATAGTTATAGCATTTATAACTTATTAATTACTAAAATGATGACTTATCCTTTGTAAGCCGTCACAAAACTTGCTTTGTTCGATAAAGGTTGTCAGCAACAACTTGAGTGTACGTCGTTGATATTTTCTTATCAACGACAAATTATTGTGTCATCGCTAATAATGTCAGTGGTTGTCACTAATACTGTTAGCAGACGTGTGAGTCCCGAAACGCAATGATTTCACCTTCTCATTTTAACGTAAGAGGTTTATCATTAAAAAATAAAAATAAAAAAATCTTTGCATAATGCATATGTATTAGACTATTAATTAAACTTAGTTTGTTGAGCTTTTATTTTCTTGGTTCTCTTTTCTGACATGCATATCCTGTGTTGAAAGTTGTCCATTCTGTTGGAATATTTTACATTTTCTGAATTAGGTTTATTAATATTTTTTTTAATAAGTTATTTCTTTTTATGTTAGAATATTTTTATTCTCTATTATTATATTTCATTGTAAGGTTTATTTTCTTCCTTAATTAGTTTAGGTCTACTCTAGGATTATTTGGTCACTACTTATTGTCTCTCTATAAATAAAGAGTTATGTAATATTGTTTAAAATATATATAGAATATACAAGATGTAGTCCATACGCCTCTCTCCGCTTCCACTCTCTCTTTTCTTTCTCTTTCATATTTTAATATTTTATATTTTATATATATTTTAACATGGTATCAGAGCCACATTTTTGTTTCTGTGGTTTTCAATAAAAGTCTTATGATGTTTCTCTGGTGTTTTCTAACATTCTCTTATGACGAACTCCCAATTTTGTTGTGATCCACGGCTTTATTCATTAGCGAATCTTGGCACATTGCGGTTTAGCCCGTCACAGGATTTTTAACGGCTAGTTTCCGTTCTCCAGCCCCATTGTCAGTTGCGGCTTGGCCCTTCACCGGATTCTTTTAGCGGCTTGTCTCTGTTCTCCAGTATTTTTTCAGCCGTCACTTTAAGCCTTTCTTGTCTTTCTTGTGAGTGAATCTTGGCATTATGTGGTTTGGCCATTCACAGGATTTTTAACGATTAGTTTCCTTTCTCTGGCCTCATTGTCAATTTCGGCTTGACACTTCACCGGATTCTTTTAGCAGCATGTCTCCGTTCTCTGGTGTTTCTCCAGCCATCACTTTCAGCCTTTCTCGCCGGCATTGCCTTTATCCAACCATCGACTTTAGATGCCTTTAAGCTTGAGTTTGAAGGGGATGTTGGAATATTTTTATATTTTATAAATTAGGTTTATTAATATTTTCCTTAACAAGTTATTTTTCTTTATGTTAGAATATTTTTATTCTCTGTTATTATATTTCTTTGTAAGGTTTATTTGCTCTCTTAATTAGTATAGGTCTACTTTAGGGTTTCTTGATCACTACTCATTGTCTCTCTATAAATAGAGAGTTATGTAATATTGTTTAATATATTGAAGATACAAAATGTAGCCCATACGTCTCTCTCCGCGTCCGCGCTCTCTTTTCTTTCTCTTTCTTATTTTATTATTTTATATTTTAATTTGTATTTCAACACATTCAATGAGGTTTTTTATGCAACAACCAGCAAGAGGCCGTGGCTTTGCCACCCCTTGGTTTTTTCTTTCTCTAATTTTTTTTTTTTTTTTAAGCTTTTGTTTTAGTTTTTTTTTTTTTTTAGAATTTTATGAAGTATATTTTCGTTATTTGAGAAACATTAACAATTTTTTGTTACTTTGAAAGAAATATTGTCCCAATTAAAAGTTTGACAAAACATTATCAATTGAATGATAATTTAAAAGGGTATATACACTTTTAAAAAAAAAAAAAAAAAATTAATCGTTGATTGACACTATCACGTGAGTAGGATAGAATAGTAAGCGAATAAAAATTTAATTTTTATCATTACTCTTAAAATTATCCTCTCAAAAGGTCACTCACGATTTAAGGTCTTTAATTACCGGATGAAAAATAGGATCATTAATTCTTCTGAAATTATCACATATATATAAACTCTCACCCTCTTAAAAGTGCATTAATATTGCGACATGTGACATGAACTACAAGAACTAATGTTATATTATCCCTAAAATAAAGGTGCAACAACTTTTCTTCCAACATTACGTAAGTGCTTTCGTGGGTGCTTGACATCACCTATCAAGTCATGCGTATATGAGTCTGTGGGTGGATCGCAATAGATCCAAGAATGAACAATCAAACGATAAATACTGGGCCTCCATGTTGTCAAATGTTTGACGATGGATCCAAACATTTTAGTTGCAGTAGCTTTCACGGGCCATGCGATGCCACCTTTAACTTTAATAATGTCTGAAAAGTAGGTACTACTTTCACATGTTTCACAGCTTCAATAATTCAGATTCTGAGGACGAGAAAGACTCAACTCCTTCTTCCGATTCTTTTGCTTATCCATTTGCTCATTCCCTAACTTTGGCAACTTATTTGCTTTAATTAGCTTTTATAATATTTCTTATTATATTTGGAAACAATTTTATTTTGAGCTGCTAGCTATCGGTCCTAGTGTTTCCATTAAAGGTGGGTATCGACAAAATCGGTGGCGATAAGAGATTGTTTGTCCATCGCTCCCCGCCTTAATTTAGTATTTTCACCAACTTTATCGAGTTAATCAAATCTAACCAATTCAACACTTTAGCCTGAATTACAGAATTAATTATAATATATATATTTTGAAACCAAAGATATAAAAGCAGTTTCCTGTCTGGTATCAATGAAACTTTAAGAAGACTATATTTTGAGTAAACAAAAAGGCTGAGACACGAAAACAAATTTTTACTGTGAAAGAAAATAAAATATAGGGAATGCCATTCATGAATAATGGCCTTAAAGTAATGATTTGACTTTGCAATTAACAAAAGATTCCATTAAAATCAACTAACAATTAAACCAAAAATGCAAATATATAATTAGAGAAAAGATCGAGAACTAAAATCACGGGTTTGTAAATAAGATAAAGTTAATTAATACATTGTATGGAATATTGTGATTTATTTTTTATGCTAGGAATCAATTATCAATCCCACTATGATAAAGATGAATTTCTTGAGGAGCGACTACACCTTTTTTTTCTTTTTTCTTTTTTTTCTCACAGTTTTTGTGTGTTAGAAATATTAGGGGGGGGGGGGGGGGGGGTTTACATGAAATATTAGGGGATTTGATTTTATTGTAATTGATTCTAATATCCTATAAGCAAATTTGATGATACCATAATGATCATTATAGTGCATCAAGATGAGAGAAATTTCTTTCAAAACAGTTTGAAAGAAATTTCTTCCAACCAACTTCAATAAGTGCTAAGTGTGATCTCTTACATGTGTTTTTTTTTAAGGGTAACTTCACTGAAAACTCCTGAACTTTCACCTGATTTGACAAATCCCCAAACTTTAAAATCTCTCAATTTAGTCCTCTGAACTTTCAATTGCAATCAATTTGGACCCCTCCGACAGATTTTAAACATTAAATGACGTCTATACCCCTGACTTTTTCAAAAAAAAAATTCTAACTTTACCCTTAATTCCAAAACATTTTTTTATTTTTTTAAAAAAAAATCATGGATATTTTGGTCTTTTTTGGTATTTCTAATGGCGAAATTTGACGAAGTAGTTCAAATTCAGAGTAATTAAAAGTTTAAGGAACTAACTTGAGAGATTTTGGAGTTTAGGAATGTTTGTCAAATTGAGTGAAAGTTCAGAGGTTTTCAGTAAAATTACCATTTTTTTTTAATATTCTTAACAGTTATTTATTGTCATTCTACTAATTCAAAAATCTAAAAATTAATTTTTTAAAAATTTAAATATATTGAAAGAGACTTATCACAAACCAATTTAAAAAAAATTTGTGTCGGCATCAAAATAGACTTTTCCTCTCTGCTCATATCTCTCTCACCAAGAACAATAAATAAACGTGCATGTATCTTTCTTCCAAGTATATTACGTGAGAACTGAGAAGTGCTTTCGTGGGAGCTTGACGTCACTTATAAAGTCATGCATTGGAGACAACAAAGCCAGTTGTCATAAGATACAGAAGCAGGCATTATCAATCTACCTACATTCAACCATTATCAATGCAAAACAATTACGATCAAGTGATCAGACTATAACAACGGGCCCTCCATGTGATCCTGCGGAACCTGTACGTAGGTACAATAATGCATGCAAACAGTTGAGAAATGCATATAAAAGCATCTCCAACAATGAATTGTAATTTAACTACCTAAAATACCATATTTTTTTTAATTTAGCTACTACTTTTTTACAATAAACTTCAATAGATTCTCTATTTTATAATATCTATTTTATTTAAATATTATTTTTAATCTATTTTTATTATTTTTTCCACTCCTCTCTCTCTCATCACAAATTGTATTGAACCACCTAAAACCACCATTTTGGAGAAAATGAATCATCTGAAACCCATCAAGGTGGTGTATGGTAGACGAAACTCCATGGGTGGCCGAGTTCTGGCCGCCTGTTGTGCACCGGTCTTTTCTGCCAGTAGTTCTGATTGAATAGATCGAAACCCATAAAAACTTTCGGCCACTGATTGTTTGGCCGTTGGGCGGCAGTCCTACAGGGACAAGAAGAGAGATGAGGCACTAAGGGAGAAGGAGAGAAAGAGAGAGGAGAGAGAAAAGACTAAAAAAATTAAAATATATATATATATATATATATATAATTAAATAATAGTTACATATCTTAAAGCTATGTTGGAGACTTTGAAAACTAAACAAGATGATAGTTACATATCAACTTTCAAGACTTTGAAAATTAACTTTCATATTTGACTAAACAATAGGACTAAACATAGTTGATACTTTACATATCAACTAAACAAGACTTTGAAAATTAAATAATAGTTACATATCAACTTTCATATTTGAAAGTTCAATAGTATGAAAGTTGGAGACTTTGAAAACTAAACAAGATGTCATTTGTCAAATTTAAAGCTATGTTGATTTTATGCGCCTAAAGACAAGGTTTATGAGCAGTAAGATCGACTAGGTCATCACTAGCCATCATTAGGCCCACACATCAAACTGTGTGCTTCTCTGATTATGGCAACAATGCAGAAAATTTGACCTAACTTTTGTTCTATCTTCTAAGAACAGCAATGCCGATTTTTTTTTTTTTTTTTTTTTTGAGTAGTTAATTAATGTAATATATTTTTAAATTCTAAATATTGTCTTTATATATTTTTTGGAAAGTAATAAATTATAAAAAAATAATATCGTACACTAAATGTTTGAAGTTAATGAAATCATATATAAGAAAAATTATTGAAATATAATTAAATGCTCTTAATTAGGCTAATTTAATGACTGATTCACTTTTAAAAAATTGGTTAAAAAATTATGCTTTAAAAATCTAATTTACTCTTTAAAAAAAATGAATTCACACCACATGTCGCAATTTTAGACGGGTTATATATATTCATATTGAATTTGAAACGGCGGGCAAAGTCGAAGTTTGTCACTTGTCCCAATTTCTCTTTTTAAAAGGTAAAGTTGGTTAATTAGGTGAAACCCACTTGTCTCACTTTATTTATTTATTTTTTTTATAGTGATAATCATAACACTAACGTGAGTGAACAGTCACTCACGCTAGTGTATTTTATAATATTACTGTTTAAATTTTTTTTAAATAATATAATAATATTATAATACATCATCATGCTCATTCGCTAGTGTTATTATTATCATTATTTATTTATTTATTTTTATTAATTACTTTTATCAATTTTTAATGTCAGTCAACTAAATATATCTTTTGAACTTTTGTTTCCTTCCCAAAAAAAAATGCTTTAAAAATAGTATATGCTTTCATTTCAAGTAGACACGACGTTTGTGCATGCATCTGAGGACTTGAAAAGATTCAGGAAGGTATTTACCAAACGGAGCTACAGTAGACTGTTGGATGACGTTGAAATCATGACACATCTAGGTGGTGTTTGGCAAAAGGGTTGGCCTAGACACTGTAGTTGATGTAGATTGATATAAAAAAAAGTAAGAATATTTGGTATAAAAAAAATGAAAAAGTGGTATGAAAAAGTGAAAAAGTTTTGTTTTGTAGTGATTTTTTTATTTGAATAATAATAAAAAGTGAATGATTTGATATAAAAAGTAAAAAAATTAGAATGTTTTGATGTTGATTTTTTTGAGAAATGATGATGAATAGTATCTGATGTTGATTTTTCATATCTCGTCAATATGAAACGGCTCGCTAAGTCGTCGGAATTTGCTCCTTGTCCCAATTTCTCTTTTTAAAAGGTAAAGTTGGATGATCAGGTGAAACCCACGTGTCTCACTTTTTTTTTTTTTTTTTTTTATTAATTACTTTTTTCAACTTTAAAAGTCAGTCAACTACTAAATATAATGGTTTTAACTTTGTTTATTTCTCAAAAGAAATGTTTTTAAAATAATTACGAATTACGAGTAACAAGTCGCAGCTGGCATTTTTGCTTTACTAATGTTTTGTATTATCTGAAATGTTTTTTTTTTTTTTTTGTATTATCTGAAATGTTAATGCTTTGTAGTGCACTAATATTATAAGATTAGCTTAACCATAAAATTCATATAATGCCGGAAATATCGGCTTTTTAAGAATCCACGTGATGCAGCACAGCAGGGATAAAATAGGGAATGCCGGGCCCCACTCGGTTTTGGCCTTTTGGGCATACACACAAACACACACATATATATATATATAAACTAAAGTGATTAATGAGACCTCGTGATTCATACTAATTTCGTAGCAATGTAGCACCGATATATGGTCTACTGGCGACTATTGTACGTTGATGTTGTGCTTGAAATTATAGAATATGTTTGGCAAAGTAATATTTTTGTTTTTAGCCATAAATTAATGTGTTTATGATGGTTAAAAGCATTTATGATAAAGTCTACGTACCCTTCAAATTATTACTAAATTGACAATGTCCTCAAAACTTTTAATTATAACAATATTTCTTCAAACTATTAAAACATTGTCAAAGTCTCCCTCAATGCTAGAAAAAAAGATAAAAATGCCCTTATATATTTATCAATATGACAAAAATACCCCTACAAATTCAATAAAAATATAAATTAATTTTTTTAATTTAAAAAGAAAAAGACGAAAATTTTTAATTTAAAAAGAACGATTTTTTTTTAAAAAAAAAAATTTAATTTAAACCCTAAAAAAAAAAAAAAAAGACATTTTTTTTAAAAAAATTGTTTTAGAAAACGAAAATTTTTATTTTCTTAAACAAAAATTGTTATTTTTAAAACAGAAATTTTTATTAATAGAGTTATAACAAAAATCAATTTTAATTTTAAATTTGCCACCCTTTGGATTTTTTTTTATTTATTTTTTTTAGTTTTAGGTTTTTCCTAGAAGTTATAGAATTTTTTGTTTTTATTTTGCTAAGGGTAGTTTAGTCATTGGAGGAACATTGACAATTTTTTGTAGTTTGGGGGGACATTGTTACAATTGAAAATTTTGGAGAGACATTGTCAATTGGGTGATAGTTTAAGAGAGGTATGTAGACTTTCCTCAAACAATTACGTTACAAATTGAAGGCTAGCTATGTAAGAAAAATTAAGTCGATAAACAAGTACTAAAAATTAATGCGTTTAACCCTTTTATTTTGACTAGTAGCTATCTTTGGTTTCAAAAATATATAAAAAGGCTTCCTGTTTGGTATCAATGAAACTTTAAGAAGGCTATGTTTTGAGTAAACAAAAAAGCTGAGACACCAAAACAAATTATTTTTATTGTGAAAGCAAATAAAATATAAGATGTCATATGTCATCTGGTGTTTGGAAACCCGAAGGTTTGGTCTTGGCCCACCCAAAAGTTTGTCTAGTAAGAGTCTGGAGCTAGACTTTGTAAACAAAACAAGATGTCATTTGTATAATTGGTCTAAAGTAGATAGATATTATAGCCCATTTCTATTACTAGATTAGTCATTAGTTGGGCCTAGTAGTTAGAGCTGAGTCTATATATATAAGACTCCTTAAACAATTGTAAAGGTATCAAAAGAATTTATAGTATGTTTATTATGAACTTTGGAGGTTTAAACATCTTTGAAATGCTTAGTTTTTTATAAACAGTTTCAACTTTCTTCAATTCGTCATTCATCTTAGTTTTCTATAACCCTTTGGACATGTGGCGGAATGAAGGAGAGTGGTAACATGCAAGCGTCTGAGGAAAAGATGTGCTAAGGATTGTGTTTTTGCCCCTTTTTTTTTTTTTTTTTTTTTTTTTTTTTTTTTTTTGACATGTGTTTTTGCCCCTTATTTTCGAGCAGATGACCCCAGAAGTTTGATAACGTGCGCAAGGTGATTGGTGCTAGCAATGTCAAAAAAATGTTGCCTGTTAGTAATTGGACCGCCCAATGAAAGCCCAAACTGTAACCAAAGAAGCTGGTCATTGTTAGTGTCCCTCTAGTCCAGGCCCATGACTAGATAAGGCCCAAGGTTGTACATCGCCGTTCGGGGTCATAACTAGTCGAGGATTATTCGATGAGTGGAATGGGGATCAGATCCCAATCCGAACATCTATTCTAATCGCTTGGCAATTAATATGTTACTATCTAGAATCTTGTTCACTGTTCCATTAGACCCATGGAAAACAATGTCATACGAACCCCTTACTCCAATTCGGTGATCTTAGAATATGATCACATCATGCTTATCAATCTTCATGATGTGACCAATGTTGCTAGCTTCAGCCCCTTAAACTGAAGGGTATGAACACCACAATCTTATGACACGTAATGTTTGGCCATGTCTGAGCTACCTCAAATTCTGGGATTTGGGGGTATGGGGTTCAACCCTTAAATGCCTCATTCAATGCCACGGTGAAAGCAGCCCATATTTAAGCTAGGCTTAGATCAAGTAAAGTGGACTCTCAAAAACTAATCTCCTTTCTTTGGTTTCTTTCGACCCAAGTCTTGATCCACCCAAAATCGATAATTCATTTAAGAATCGAAATTATTCCACAAACTCCTTTGCCTAACATTTATTCTATCTTACAAGTTTCCACTTTCATACCATAGACTTTCTTTCAAGATGCCATAATAATATATTAAGCAACTTCATGAGAAATAATTTCTTGTCTTTAGTATTGGCCACCTCAAACAAAATTTTCTAGTTCCGCCCTACATTATTTATCACACTTATTTCACACAAACTAAAGTAATGTGTTTTAAGTGGCTTCCATGTTAGCCACTTAAAAAAAATCGTTTCAAATATGCCACACAACCAATATGAAATGAGTGTGATAAATAAGTGCGAAGAGTGTTACTCAAAAGAAAAAGGCTCAAAGCGGAGAGAACGTCTAATCTTGCTCTCTTTATGATTGAGCTCATTAATATTGAAACTGGTGTCAATTTCTCCCCCATGAAAAGTTTTGGTCATAGGGTGTGAAAACAAGCCACCAAAATTTAGGGGACAAACCAGCTGGTTAATATTTGTGATCAAAGTCTAAACAATATGATGGGAAAGACTATACATGTAAAGTCATGAATGGGAATGGAGCCGCTCAGGAAGTTGAGTTTTCTGAAGTAGGAAAATCTTTTGCTGCCATCAAGTCAGGAAGCACAATGGCACCTGATTTCCTCCATTCCTCAGCATCAGGAGTCTTAAATCTATCCAATAGTAATGCATGCATCCCCACATTCTTTGCTGGCACGTAGTCTTTGCGCATGCTGTCCCCAATATGCAGAACTTCCTCTGGTGCGACACCAGCTCTCTCCAAGGCAATCTCATAAATCCTTGTGTCAGGTTTCTCTACACCTTCCAGACCAGAGAACACACCAAAGTCCCATTCAGATCCCTGCACAACACATTAGACTTGACACTATCAGCATCTCTAGTCTATCCCAAGCATATACACACGAATGAATTCAGAAGCATCAACTTCGTTGATATTTAAAAAGGGTAGGTATAGATAGGGATCTTATACAAATGCATGAATGGAAAATAACCAAAAAAAGACAAAAAACACTACTCTTCACCAAAACCTTTTAGGCAGCTTGAAGTTAAGTGGTTTGCAGTGATATTGATATAAATCATTGGAACCAGAATTATTGTAGTAAAATGAGAACAACTCAGGGATCCCATCATCCTGTATGCCTGACCACAAATGCATGTTTTTATGGTGATCAGCAATATTGCCAGTTGGTAGACTTTCATAACAATGCTAAAACCAATTACTCCTACTTTAATCCAGATCAATTAAGATAAACTAAATAAGAATTTGGGAACCAAAATACCAGAACAGAACAATTTTTTTTACCTGGTTCAGATTAAGGGCTGGAAGAATTACATCCCGATACCCGGTACTCTGCGTTACTAATAATCCCAACTTTAAGCCCCTGCTCATGCACCCATCTTAGAAATGGTTGGGATTAATCTGGAAAGATCGTACAAGGAGCAGATGAACCAAATGATGAATATATGCGTCTAAACACCTTCTCAAATGTCTCCTCGTCATAATCATATCCAATCTGTAGTCAAAACAATATTTCCATTATAACTTCCTAATTAACAAGGAAATTATATGTAAAAGTCTGAGCCAAAAAGTACACATTTTACTTTCAGTATCATTATGGTCACTCTACTTTGTTAATAGGGGTGTGTTTTATAACTCATAAAAGTAATAAAAAAATTTTCACACATTGAACTACACTTGCCTTTTTGGAGAACAATGTGTTGTGACAAATGCAAATTCCAAGATCACCAAAGAAGTAGAAAAGTGCAGAATAGAAAAATAAACACAACCACACAAGACACCAAGATTTAAGTGGTTCGGCTTAACAAGCCTACATCCACTGGCGGAGACGATCCAGGAGAAATTCACTAACAAAAGAGTGGAGTACAAAGAGTAGTACAAACAAGACCACTCAAACCCAAAAGCCCTAATACACCCCAATCTCACTCAAAAGAGAATTAGATACAAAAGAGAAAAATATTCTCTAATATTCTCTAAGCATTTCAGCACTCCAAATGTGAGATCAAATTGAAGAAAAATGGTGCATCTTCTTCTCCCTACAGCACAAGCTTCTCTCTCTCTCTCGGCAGTTTTTTTTCTTTTCTTCTTTCTCTCTTTTTCTTGCTGAAGTTGCTGCCTTTCCTCTCCTCCTTCTTGATGACCGAATGGCTTCAATAATAAAACAAAGCCAGCCTTTTCTCAAAGCTTCTAGAAGAAGCTCAATAGATGGAGAGAAAGAGAGACGTGTGGGAGAAAAAAAAAACAAGGCAAAAAGTATGGGATGCCATACTGCTGTGGGGCCCACGGTAAGACTTGTGAAAACAAGTCACAAAATCTGACAAATCTCCACCTTGACTTGAATTTCATCAAGTCTTCAACACAAATATACTCAAGACGTCTCCTCCAACACCCCTAAGGGTAATTACAAACGACAAACACCAATCAAGCCCAAGCAATGCTTCAACTTCAGGATCAAAAGTGGCTTAGTCAACATGTCTGCTGGATTTTCCGCCGAAGCAATTTTCTTCACTATGATATCACCTTGTGTCACGACCTCCCGAAGAAAATGATATTTGACATCAATATGTTTGGTCCTCTCATGATACATTTGATTTTTGGTCAAATGTATTGCGCTCTGGCTATCACAGAATACAACAGTCTCATCCTGTCGGCAAACCCAGATCACTAACCAAACATCTGAGCCAAATTGCTTTTTTCACTGCCTCTGCTGCTGCCATATACTCTGCCTCCATAGTGGACAAAGCAACCGTCGACTGTAAAGTCGCTTTCCAACTAATGGCACACCCCGAAAGAGTGAAAACAAAACCTGTCAGAGATCTTCTTTTATCTAAATCACCAGCATAATCTGAATCAACATAACCAATGACACTGGAACTCATACCACTGCCTCTATCATAGGCTAAACCAACATCTGTAGTGCCTCGTAAATAACGGAGAATCCATTTCACTGCCTGCCAGTGAGCCTTGCCCGGATTCGCCATGTAGCGACTAACAACACTGACTGCCTGTGAAATATCTGGACGAGTGCACACCATAGCATACATGATGCTTCCAACTGCACTGGAGTAAGGAACACGCGACATGAACTGCTCCTCCTCCTTACTCTGTGGGGCTGACGCTGCTGAAAGTCTGAAATGAGCTGCAAGTGGAGTATTCACTAGTTTAGAATTATGCATACCAAAGCGTTCAAGTATTTTCTCAATGTACTTTTTCTGTGACAAGTACAACTTTCCCGCTTTTCTATCCCTGTGAATCTCCATACCAAGGATTTTCTTCGCAGCACCCAAATCCTTCATTTCAAACTCATCACTCAACATAGATTTCAATCTCTTAATCTCCAACATGCTTTTAGCAGCAATAAGCATGTCATCCACATAGAGTAACAAATAAACAAAAGAACCATCAGACAATTGCCTGTAATACACACAGCTGTCATAGCTACTTCTTGTATTACCATGTCCGATCATAAAGCTGTCAAAGCGCTTGTACCATTGTCTTGGAGATTGTTTTAAACCATACAACGACCTCCTCAACTGACAAACATGATCTTTTTTACCTTCAGCAATGAACCCTTCTGGCTGATGCATGTAAATGGTTTCCTCAAGCTCACCATGCAGAAATGCAGTTTTCACATCAAGTTGCTCAAGTTCCAAATCATTTAGAGCAACCATGGCAAGCAAAACACGAATAGAACTATGTCTCACAACAGGAGAGAAAACTTCATTGAAGTCCATACCTTCTCTTTGACTATAGCCCTTTGCTACCAAACGTGCCTTGAACCTTGCATCTTCAACACCTGGGATTCCTTCCTTTTTCTTGAAGATCCATTTGCAACCAACAGTTTTAGCACCTTTAGGCAATTTCACCAATTCCCATGTTTGGTTCTTATGAAGAGACTCAATCTCCTCATTCATGGCAACAACCCATTGAGCAGACTCACTACTTGTGACAGCTTCTGAGTAAGTGGAAGGCTCCTAGACTGCAGTGTCCTCTGCCACAGTAAGTGCATATGCTACCAAATCTGCATAGCCATATCTCTGAGGTGGCCTAATTTGCCTCCTCTGTCTACCAGCCGCAATACTGGTCTCTTGCTCTTCTTGTGGATCATCATCATCAGAACTGGAATCGTGAACATCTGTAACAGGCTGATCTTGAGTGTTATCTTGCACCCTCTGTGAAGCCTCCACCTGAAGCTCCACCTCCTTGCTAGAACCCTGCTCCTTTCCTGCAGAAACAATAGACTCCTTTCTCGGGTGAAGCATGGCAAATTCGTCAAATACAACATCTCTACTGACTATAAACTTAGGTGATTTAGGATCAGAACACCACAATCTATATCCCTTCACCCCATCTGCATAGCCTATAAATATACATTTCTTTGACCTAGGCTCAAGCTTACCATCATTCACATGACAATAAGCAGGACAACCAAAAGTTTTTAAAAATGAATAATCAACAGGAGTACCAGACCATACCATACCTCATAAGGAGTTTTACAATCAATGGCTGTTGATGGAGAACGGTTGACCAAATAGCAAGCAGTATTGACTGCCTCTGCCCAAAAATCTCTAGACAACCCGGCATTTGAAAGTAAGCAACGCGCTCTCTCCAAGAGAGTCCTGTTCATCCGCTCAGCAACCCCATTTTGCTGTGGAGTATGACTAACTGTGCGATGTCTAGCGATGCCTTCATCCTTGCAGAATTTATTAAATTCACCACCACAAAATTCCATGCCGTTGTCTGTTTTGAGTCGCTTGATTTTCTTCCCAGTCTGATTCTCAATTAATGTCTTCCATTGCTTGATAGTGACAAACACATCACTTTTCTTCTTCAAAAAATACACCCAGACTTTTCTCGAATAATCATCAATAAATGTAACAAAGTATCGAGCACCACCCTTTGATGGAACCTGAGAGGGACCCCATAGATCTGAATGGATATAATCCAATGTACCATTAGTTCTGTGGATGCCTGTACTGAACTTGACTCTGCACTGTTTCCCGAACACACAATGCTCAGAAAAGTCAAGAGATCCTGTTTTCTGGTCACAAAGCAAACCCCGCTTGCTCAGGATTGTCATACCCCTCTCACTCATATGACCCAACCGCATATGCCATAACCAGGTAGTGTCTAAATCTGGATCATCTGAAGAAGACACAGCAGCTGAACCTGTTACCGTACTACCCTGAAGAAAGTAAAGGCCATCAACCTTGTTACCTTTCATTATAACCAATGAGCCTTTGCTAACCCGAATAACTCCACGTTCACCGGAATACTTGTATCCAAGGGAGTCCAAAGTGCCCAATGAAATAAGATTTTTCTTCAAATCTGGTATATGTCGAACATTCGTCAAAGTCCTCACAATCCCATCATGCATCCTAATTCTGATTGTACCAATACCAACAATCTTGCAGGCGACATTATTTCCCATCAAGACTGAACCACCATTGACTGAATCATAGGTAGTAAACCAATCCCTTTTAGGGGACATATGGAATGTACAAGCAGTATCAAGGACCCACTTGTCGTTAGAACGATCATTAGAAATGGTAACTGCAAGGACAAGGTTTGAACCTTTAGAATTTCCTTCGACAACACCAGCCACAGAAGAGGAACTTTGCCTGTCACCTTCCTCTTTACTTTTCAACTTCGGACACTCGGATTTATAATGCCCATACTTTTTACAATAGTAACACTTTACTTTCTTCTTTGACCTGGACTGTGATCGGCCTCTTGATTTACTTTTACCCGAATCCCTCTCACTGGATCGACCTCTAAAATTAGAAGAATTTTCTGAACGACCCTTAACAAATAAACCCTCTACCTGATTATCACTACCTTTACTATTCAATCTTGTCCTCAACTCCATAGAATTTAAAGCAGATTTAACATCAGCTAAGGAGATAGTATCTCTACCATTCAACATTGAATTAACAAAATTATCAAAGGCATCCGGTAGTGAACATAACAAAATCAGGGCTTGATCCTCATCATCTACTTTAATATCAATATTTTTCAGATCCAAAATAATTCTATTAAAATCATCAAGATGATTACAAAGAGGCATACCTTCTTTCATCTTGAGGGTATATAACCGTTGCTTCAAATACAATCGGTTAGTGAGAGATTTCTTCATGTACAAGCTCTCCAGCTTCTTCCAAAGTCCAGCGGCCGTTTCTTCATCGGCAACTTCTCTTAAAACTCCATCTGAAAGAGACAACAAAATTGCACTGTGGGCTTTTTCTTCAAGTTCCTTCGTTTCCTCCGTTGATGATGTTGATGGCACCTCGCCATCCAAAATCTTCGCCAAGCCTTGTTGTCGTAACAAAGCTCGCATCTTGATGCGCCAAAGGCTGAAACTATTCTAACCATCAAACTTCTCTACTTCAAATTTTGCAGTAGCCATCCCGCAAAATAAATACCTGAGCTTTGATACCAGTTTGTTGTGACAAATGCAAATTCCAAGATCACCAAAGAAGTAGAAAAGTGCATAATAGAAAAATAAACACAACCACACAAGACACCAAGATTTAAGTGGTTCAGCTTAACAAGCCTACATCTACTGGCAGAGACGATCCAGGAGAAATTCACTAACAAAAGAGTGGAGTACAAAGAGTAGTACAAACAAAACCACTCAAACCCAAAAGCCCTAATACACCCCAATCTCACTCAAAAGAGAATTAGATACAAAAGAGAAATATATTCTCTAAAATTCTCTAAGCATTTCAGCACTCCAAATGTGAGATCAAATTGAAGAAAAATGGTGCATCTTCTTCTCCCTACAGCACAAGCTTCTCTCTCTCTCTCGGAAGTTTTTTTTCTTTTCTTCTTTCTCTCTTTTTCTTGCTGAAGTTGCTGCCTTTCCTCTCCTCCTTCTTGATGACCGAATGGCTTCAATAATAAAACAAAGCCAGCCTTTTCTCAAAGCTTCTAGAAGAAGCTCAATAGATGGAGAGAAAGAGAGACGTGTGGGAGAAAAAAAAAAACAAGGCAAAGAGTATGTGATGCCATACTGCTGTGGGGCCCACGGTAAGACTTGTGAAAACAAGTCACAAAATCTGACACAATGTGTGTTCCACCAGTGCACCATACCATGATTTGATATACAAGGATTACCGGCCAAGAAGCTTGTCATCTTTGTTCAATGCTCTTTATAACTTTCCATTTTAAAACATTCTCAAAATACAAAATATATATATATAAAATAAAGTTTTAATTTTGAAAATATTTCAACATTCTCTTCTCCCCTAGCCTGTTTCTCCTATGCTCTGTTTCTCTCGTTGTTCTCTTCTTTCTTCTCTCTTCTCTCTCTCCTTTTCTTTCTCTCGCACGTTCTGTTTCTTTCTTTCTTTTTATTTTCATTTTATCTGTTGCTAACAACTAAGGAGATGGGAGTGTTTGAAAAAGAAAAAAATAGAGGTTTCGGTGGGGTGAGGGTGAGTCATCTTGGACAAAAATTTGTTACAAACTCATTTGTAACTAATTTATACAAACCAATTTAATAAAGTAATATGTACCCTAGGACTGTGCAGATCGGCCGCATACCGTCCGTCACCGCACCGACGCCGACTCGCCACCGACAACTGGCGGCCGGTAAACGGCAAGAAATCTCCCTACCGACATCAGGTCGGTCGCTAGGCGAGATACTACTGTTTGGTTCGGTTTTCGAACCGAGCCGAACCGATCAGTTGTAATTTTTTAAAGTATAAAAATATAATATATACAAAATGACACCGTTTTGTGTCAAGCAAACGATTCTAGATCTATTTTTTATTTTTTATTTTTTATTTTTTTAAAAAAAGCCCTAACTTAACTGGAAAAAGGCTGAAACCCACTTTCTTTCGTCATTGTCGTTGCCGTTCAAAAAATGCAGTAAGGTTTCTTGCCGTTGCCAACATTCTCTCGGTCTCTCCGGCTCCAAAAACTCACTTTCTGAGTTTCTCTCGTCTCTCTGTCCAAGTGAGTTTAAAATAGTCACTTATTTGTGTCTTTATTATTATTTATTTTCTGCACACTTTTTCTTAAAGTGTATGTCTTATCTTACTTCTTTCTTCTTTTTCTTTAATTTTTTTTTCTTTTTCTGAGGACAAGTCCGAGCATGTATTTGTGTCTTTATTATTATTTGTTTTTTCTGCACACTTTTTCTTAAAGTAATGTCTTATCTTACTTCTTTCTTCTTTTTCTTTAATTTTTTTTTCTTTTTCTGAGGACAAGTCAGAGCTTGTGTGTGTCAGGACTCAGACTTCTACTTTTACTTATTAGGATGCGTGTGTTTTGTGCATCAGTGATAGCATGCAGTAAGTGATAAAGTAAATAATACAGAGGGGGAGAGTAAATGTGAGTTGGCATGTGTTTTGTGCATTAGTGATAGCATGCAGTATGTGATAAAGTAAGTAACAAATAACAAAGAGGGGAAGAGTAAATGTGAGTTGGCTTTAAGAGAAGATAATCAAACAATTCTGCCGTTGCATGCCTCTTTTTTGTTAAGTACTTGGCTCAATGCTTCAGCCTTTAGAAATTAACTTTACGTCAAATTTGCTACAGTAATTAGTCAAGTTTAAATTTGATATGATCAGTTGTCAAATTTAATTTATTTATTCTTATAAAAAAATCAATGTTTAATGTTGATGAATCTATTTATTCTTATAAAAGAATCAATGTTAAAAATTTATTAATTTTTAGTTCTTAATCAATTAAAGATGGATTCACTTCAAATGACACATTTATCAGGTAGTGCTCATTGTCATCCATCTTTCCCTATGGACACTCCAATGACTCCCATAGAAATTGAAGATGTAGAAATATCTGGTGCTAGTTCTATGCCAATTGATGGTCGTGGTGGTGGTGGACGACCACCACTCCCTTAGAAAAAAAGAAATGTGACGAACAAATCTGCAGCATGGGACCATTTTACTAGGGATAAAAGTACTCCCGATAATGATCCTGTAGCACATTGCAATTATTGTGGAGCTTCCTATAAATGTCATCCAAAAAACAATGGCACATCATCCATGTTGTATCATGTGAGCTCATGCCAAAAGTACAAGAGTCTAAAGGCTAAGCAAGATAGGTCTCAATCTAAGTTTACTTTTGGAGCCAAGCAAGATGGTACTGGTAACAATCTCATGATTGCCAATTATTCTGAGAAGGTTATTAGGGAAAGACTTTGCGAAATGATTATTGTTGATGAAATGCCGTTTATGACAGTGGAGGGAAAGGGATTTCAAAAGTTTGTCAAGGCTCTTGAGCCTCGATTTAATGTTCCTTCTCGCTATACAGTGATGAAGGATTGTCTCAAGCTATATATAAAGGATAAAAACACATTGAAGAATACATTTTTGACAACTGGTCAAAGAGTTTGCTTGACAACCGACACGTGGACTTCAATTCAAAATATGAATTATATGTGTGTCACTGGACATTTCATTGATCCTAATTGGACATATCATAAACGAATATTAGCATTTCGTCGAGTGTCGGATCATAAAGGGCAAACAATTGCGAAAGAATTAGAAAAGTGTTTGGTAGAATGGGGGATTCATAGGATGCTGACAATATCAGTTGACAATGCAAGTGCTAATGAAACTGCAATTGATTGGTTTAAAAAAAAAACAACATCCAATAAGGAAGTTGTTTGTCGTCACGAGTTTATTCATGTGAGATGTTCTGCACATATTCTTAATATAATTGTGCATGAGGGTTTGAAGAATGTTGACAATTCAATCATAAAGATCCGAAATATGGTGAAGTATGTGAAGTCTTCCCCCCAAAGATTGGCTCTCTTTAAGTCTTGTGCGGAAAGAAAAAGCATTGAGTGTAATGCTTCATTGAAACTTGATGTTTCCACTAGATGGAACTCTACTTATATCATGTTGGAGGTGGCAGAAAAGTACCAAAGGGCCTTTGAACTTATGCTAGATGAAGATGGGCATTTTATGAACTATTTGTATGATGATGGTGTAGGAAAAAATGGGTTGGGAACTCTGACTGATGATGATTGGCACAATATCCGTCAATTTATTAAGTTCTTACAAGTATTTTATGATGTCACAGTGAAAATATCTGGTTCTATGTATTCAACTTCCAACTTATTTTTCGACATATTATGTTCTGTTCATTCATGTTTGACAGAGTATTGTGAAAGTAATGATCCTTTGTTGAGTACAATGGCGAACAAAATGAAAGAAAAATATGATAAATATTGGGGAGATGTCGAGAAGATTAACCCATTGTTGTTTGTGGCTTCTTTGCTTGATCCACGTTACAAGATGATTGCTTTGGAATATTGGTTTCGGCTTAGTTTTAGGGTTGAGAAAGCAGACCGGATGGACACTCAACTAAAATGGGTATTGGGTCGGTTATACGAGCATTATTCTAATGGTTATAAAAAAGTTGGAAGTGGGTCTATATTGTCAAATGATGAAGAGGTGAGAAGTGGTACAACATCAGTGGGTAGTTCTAAGTCTAAAACTACTTTCATACAGAATTTTCATTCAATTCGGGCGTCTCGAAATTCGATGCAATGTAAGACAGAGATAGAACAATATTTTTTTGAGGATGTCGAGACGCTAAGTGAAAACTTTGATATTTTAATGTGGTGGAAGGTAAATTCAACAAAGTTTCCGATCCTCGCTGAGGTAGCCCGAGATGTATTGGCAATTCCAATTACCACAGTTGCTTCTGAGTCAGCATTTAGCACTGGAGGTCAAGTGATAGATCCTTTTCGGAGTTCTTTGGCTGCGAAAACAGTGGAGGCTCTTGTATGTACTCAAAATTGGTTGACATCTTCTCCCATTAGTGCACATGAGTCATACTTGTCTAATGTTGAAGATGAAGAAAGCTATAAGCTTGAGTCAGGTAATATTAGCAAAATAAATTTCATAATTTTGTAACTGTTCAACTTATTCGTTGTTTTGATTTTACTAATTTTGTCCAATTTTTATTGTGGTAGAATATATGTCCAATTCCATCACATTTGACGTGGAGTGAGGCTTCAAGGATGGACTCTGATGAATGGAGTTTCTTTGATCGAATGAATCAAATGATGCTATTTACTATTTAGTTTTTTTAAAAAAAAAATTCTAAGTTGGGTTGTGAATTAATAATTTGCACTTTATTTAATTGTTTTAGTGAAGTATGATATTAACACTAAAGTATTTTGTGATTTGTGAAGTATGGATAATAAGGTTAAGTTTAATTGTTGTTATGTTATTTAAAATATATTTGTGATTTTCTTTAAGTGATGTGTTTATGACTTAAAGTTTAATTTTTTTTTAAGAGATTGCATGGGTTAAAAAACTCATATAAGTCTTTTTTTTAAGTGCAAGTGATTCCCATTTATTTTTATTACGTGGAATACAACACAATCCTTAACAGTTTTTTTAGAATTATATTTCCTGTTTTTTCTTTTATATTTTATTTAGATATTTGTTTTATTATGGTCACATGCAGCACACTTTTTCTTGGAACTCATAAACCATTTTGAATGGTTATCCTTCTTTCTCTCTTCTCTCTCTCTCTGCTTTTTCCAGACTTCCACACACGCTGAACACTGCACACTTTTTCTTTGCTTTTTCTTTCTTCTAGCTGTGTTGGGCACGCTGCACACTTTGTCATCTGCTTTTTTCAGGCTTCCATTTTCAAGCAAGAATGGTTATGCTCCAAGCAAAAACGGTTCTTCCTTCTAGTTTATCAGCTAAAATCTTGCTTGTCCTTGACTCTTTGTTTGCGATCTGAAGAAACACAGAATGGTTCTTGAAAACCAGCTTTCTTCTTGCGAAAATTGCGATCTGTCAGCCCGTGAGTCGGCGTCGGTGCGGTGACGGACGGTATGCGGCTGGTGGGCGGCAGGCGGCCGATCTGCACAGTCCTACACCCCACGAAGCTCTCTCTCTCTCTTAACAGTTTACCGACCGTTACCGTCACCGAATAATCGGTGACGGTAACGGTCGAAATGAAATTTGTCGAGATGAAGTCGGTGAAATTACCGACTTCACCGAAAAACTCGAGACGGTAGGCGGAAAACCCCCTACCGTCACCGATTCCCCCGATACCCACCCCTAATGTACCCTTTAGCATCTGAGAATTTGATACAGGGTGGGCATAATGAGTTCACAATAGCAAATAACAGGCAAATCACAGCTCTTCTTAAACCAAGATTCTATCAAGAAATCAAGACAAAATGAATAAAAAATCACTTAAAGTGTTTCATATTGATAAATTGATCAAAATACATAAAATTTGCTTCTTACATACTAGGTCTGCTGTATATATAACAATAACTCAATAAGCAAACTTGGAGCAAAAGTAAACTTAAGCCTATTATGGAAATTTCTAGAATAATAAAGGGAAAATTACAATTAAATAAAATCCTAATTTAAATAACATAAATAATAAAATAAAATATATTTGATTGCTGGATTATTTGATTCACTGGAATAAAATTTTCATTAAAGTCCCCAATAGAGCAATCAAGTCTTTCTTTATTGGATTATTGCTTTTATTTCCGTCCAGCTTTTCAATCTTCCTTTTGCAGCCTGTTTTGACCTAGTAAACAGCGGAATTAGCCAAAGCTCATGAAACATGACTTTGTAAATCTTTGAAGTAGCTTTCTAACGCCACTAAGTTTGCTCAAATCCGATATCCGAAACTCGATATATAACATTTTTAGTAAAACTCATCATGTGCGAATTTTACCAAAATTGGTAACTGGCTTGTATCAGGATTACTTTTTTTTTTTTTTTTGAGTAACGTGTGTTCTCCACATGTTTTTTCAATAGATATAGGACACATGTCACTTTATTAGATTAGTTTGTAACAAATTTATGTCTAGTCATTCCCCACCATGGGTCAGGGTCAAAAAAAAAAATTAATTACTATAGAAATTACCCTAAAGTCCCTTAAGTTTCCAGAGATATTACATAACATATATGCAAGGCCGTTTTCAAAATATAGTTTATGAAAAGATAAGATTATGAGAGCTTATTTTATCACTCTCTTTCTCATTGTCCAAGTATATATGTAGCCCAAAGCACTACACATCAATTGAAATATTGATTCGCAATCGTGGCGTGGAAATGGTCATTTTGCTGACGGCAATTGGCATTGCTTTAACAAGAATTTCAAAACTGCAAATAGTAAATACAGAAAGTTGTTTGAAATGGGTTTTTTTTTTTTTTTTTTCTTCTCATTTTTCTGTTTTGTGTAGAAATATTTAAAAATAATAATTTTCAATAACCTACTTACTGCTTGGAAAAAAAGAAAAGAAAGAATTTTCAATAATCTAATGAGAAATGAGAAAAAGAAAAATTACAAACGCAGCAAAAATAAATAAAATAAAATCTAGCTAGATGTCAAATTAAGGAGGGGGTGTAAGCGCATATTGTATGAGCGGATCGCTTGATAAATCAAAGTCTATACTAAAGGCAGTAAGTCTTGATGGAAATAATTAAGAGACAACATCGATCCAAAGTCTTTATTTGCTCAATCTTTAATTTCTTTGGCCTCATTCAACATCCCCTGAACCTCCGACAATTTTCTTTCTTTTTCGGTTGACTTGTACTACATGTATACCCATCGATTCCCCAATAGGCATCTTCTGCTAGAATCTATGTTTATGTGGCCGAAAAATAAATCTAGACTTTAATACTGAGAGGATTGTATCAACCCAAAGTTCACGATGTAGCACAACAAATGAAGTAATTGGGATAATAGCCAAAATAATAACAAAAACCGCAGCCCACGCCCTTGCGTCGTACACCGCCAAAAAGCAAGTTGCGCTGAAGGCTACCATCATGCCAGTAATGGAAATGAAGAGTGTGACAAGTCCAAGCAATAACTTTAAAGGTACTGACTCATAGAAATCATCTTCTGTGTAACGCGACACAAACAATGACAAGAAAATTAGTATTGAAGTTGTAGATGAACACATTGCTATTGCATCTGATATGAAGAATACCATAAACCAATTACTTCTTAACAAAAAGATTGGAGTGCCTGTTTGATTGTTGCCACCTGGTACAGTAAATGCTGCAGCAAAAACTACCGTGGCAATTAATGTTGCCACGACCATACAATTGTTTGCTGTGACCTTCATCCAATTTTCAGCATCTCCTTGAAAATCACTATGATTTTCTATAAATACCTCCGTAGGTGTTTGTCCTTCTGCATTCTTCATGTTCATGTATGACGACGGGACAATCTTTTTAACCTCCTACATGCAGTTGACCAAGTATAAATTGACAGGTAACAATTATTATATATGCAGCCAAAAGAAAAAAAGAATTAAATAATATTGTCACTCACCTTAAACCACATCAACTCTCGTTGTACACTAAGGGCTCCTGCTACATTATTTAGTCGATCCGAAGGAGGCAATCGTGCAACTAAATGCAGCATGTTTTCCCTCGTGTTCAAAGTAACAAGGGATGTGAGGCGATACTTGTCAATACCTATCTCATATATTAGATTGAGCACACTCTCTTGTCGATATAAAATAGCAATGTGAAATAAAGTTATGTTATTTTTGTCTTGTAGATATACAAGACTAGAATTAGCGCGCATAAGTATAACTAGAAACTCAACATTTCCAACTTTTGCAGCTTCAAAAAGTAAAGTCTTTTGATAGTGAACCAAGTTTGAGGAGAAACTTTTGTCTTGAGTTGCAACCTTCTTCCAGAGGTCTTCAACTAATCGATGAGCTAATGTCTTCCTCAAATCTTTGTTAAAGATCCCTTTGAAACCTATAGTTATTCAGAAATCAGAGATGGTTTGATAATAATGAAATATTAAATCTATGTAATCATTTACCAATATCCATAATAATATATGATCTTGTAATTCGTTTTTTAAAATAAAAATGCAAAGATAACTAAAGCATTAAAATACGGCGACTTATGTCCTAATTATTAACTTATTAAAATATGTTTTGGCTTTGCATGCCCCGACTTTAAATCTCCTCTATCTTTTGAATATAAGTAAAAAGAAATGCTAGTTTTTGCCAAAAGAAGAACTACCCGGCCCCCATGTTGTTGTGTCTGTAAGAAATAAACAGTTACAAGTATTACAATATATTAAGACATTTCTAGTAGAAAATAGCTCATCTCATAGAATTTTCCATAGTTTAGAAGTAGGTATCATCTAAAGATTGGATGAAATCAAATAAGAGAATTTTCTCATGCCAATGTAATTTGAGTAAAATTGTCATCAAGTTGTGATTAGTGTAATAAGAAACTACTTGGAAAATGTGGCATATATATATATCTCCTCAATTAAAGAAGTTTGGGTTGAAGGGAAACAAACAGGAATTTAAGCCCCTTTTCCAGAATGATAGCTGACTTTCGCTGCCAATTATAGAAGGTTTCTTAGCCAACTCTTCCAAAGCTCTCCACCCACATGTAGTGTCGTCAGTTGCTATGGCTGGATACAGTTCTAGAATTTTCAATGCTATATCTGACCATAAAAACGGGACATTAATTTGATCATTGTCAAAACGTTTGGTTAAGAAATGCTTATAATATGGTCGCTAATATTGCAAGAGAAGTCGCAAGTCCATCCAATTTGTGTAAAAAACAAAGTTATAATCAGATGTAGGGCTTACCATACGAATCATAGTAAATAGTACGATGAAGAAGCTCAATGAGTTCATCAGTAGTCAACTCTTGAAGAGGAGTCATACCAAATAGATATTCGACCATGTTTCTATGTTCATGATAAACTGCAACAATGAGTGGTGTGTCTCCATTGCAATCATGGATCAATAACGGCCGATTGTTGAATTTCACCAGCATCTCAGCATTTCTCACGATTCCTGATTGAGCAGCAGAGTGAAGGGCAGTAAATCCATAATTGTTTTGCAATTCCAAGTCCTTCGGATTCATCCATTTCAACAATTCTTTTATAAAAGTGGTGCGTTGTGTAAGCACTGCATTGTGAAGTGCCGTCCCTTGCTCTTTTGTTATGGGAGCTCGAACACAGTCCGGGTGTTTCCGAAAAAAAGCCTCAGCAGCCAGCCAATCACCTTTTATGACAGCTTCAAGGAGGGGAACACACAAGGCACAATATTCATCCAATGTTCTTTTCCCTGTAATGTTTTTAATAAAAATAAAAAATAAAAAGACCAAACGTATCAATTATACAACTTGTGGTGAAAAGTCATGGCACTTCGATGCATGCTAAGATGTTGGATGAACTAATTTATCTCATAACCTTATGTATCTGCAACAAGTGTGTTAGCTTTTAGTATTTGCTAATTCGGTGCTCAAAATATCTTAATGTAATTTGGTTTTAGACAAAATGTTTTAAGGAATCTTTGTAAACATCAAGTTTTTAGTGCTTAGTTTGAACAGAGATTTTGTCGGTTTGAATGGGCCAGTAGACAGATGAAAAGTGAATTTTTCCAAAGAGCTCCATTCCAAGTTTCATTCGAACAGAAGGCTTCCAACGTTGACCTAGCCAGAGTAAAACGATCATAAATTTAATTCCAACATCCAATGAAGTCAAATTTGGCATCGTTGAAAAGCTAACTCAAAATGCTACAATTTTGTATTTCATGAAATGTTTCTAATTCCAATGTTTATGGTGTCTAATGGGTTGTGAAAAAAAGACTGAAAAACTGAATCCATGGAAGCTGTCCAATTCAAACAGGCTAATAACCCATCCAACGGCAGTCGTAAAAAAACAATTTTTGGACCACCCATATTCAGAATTTAGGACTACTTTCTCAAGTCTAATTAAGGGCTTTTAGAACATGTTTTTTGTTGGGATTGGAGGCAATATTTTCAAAGAAAAAAGAGTTTTTTCCTCCGTGTACTAAGAGGGAAACTTTAGGTTTTTATGCTTTCAATTGTTACTCTCTTAGAGACTTTGTTGTAAACCATGACCTTTTATCAACAACAATATAAGCCTATCGGAGCTCCGATAAAAGAGATAAAGTAAAAGAATTTTCTAGAAGTTTTGGAAGAGCTACTGCGGTAGCTAGAAAGCAAGTGGGGCGCTTATTTTATCCAAGAGAGTGTCAATTTCAAAAGTTTTGTAAGTGTGAACTTCTTATAATCCTTACTATTCTATAGTTGATTAATTTACAAGATTTGACTGTACTTGAGTAGTTTTATTTTGAAAAGTTATTCAAAAGGTATCCACTTTGTCATCAAAGTCCTTGTGATAATTGTGTAGTGATTGATATTTTCTTATTTGTCTTTATTTTACTACTGAAGAATTTATTTTCTAATGTGATGCATGCATAATTGAGTGTTGGTTATCGTTGGATAATATTTAAATTCAGCATTATCTTGTGAATACCTATTCAACCCCTCTTATAGGTGTTGTTTAGAGCCTGGTTTTATTTCTCAATGTGAAATTTAATTGTCTTTCTTCTTCTTTGTGTACTTGTGTGCATGCGTGTTTGTAATTGTTGTTTAACTTGTTTTGTTTCTTTATTTGTTATTATTGTTTTGGGTTGTTTCTTGGCCTACAGAAGATGTATAACAAAACATTTTAGCCTATTTCAGAATTCAGTTTTTTTCAGTGGAATGGAACGGATATCATGGAACAAACGCATTGGTAACACTTTTCCATAAGATCGATAATTCGTAATTAGACGAGAGAGAGAGAGAGAGAGAGAGGTACTTACTCCCATTAGTTTGATATTCAAAATCTTCACTTGGGCTTGGCTCCTCTACATCTATCTCCACCGATCCTCCTTGTGACGTGCCAGCATTTAAGCTACTTGACGCTCCCTGATCCAAGTGTGTAGGAAATGATGGAAAGGAAGAGATTTTTTGTTGATTGATAGCTTCTCCGGGAGAAAACCTTTGAGGATGACTCGCTGATGGAAATGTCTCACTCCTTGCTGATAGAAAATAAATAAATCAATACATAATCAATCTGATACGATGAATATATATTCTAATTAGAGAAGAGTATGTCAACATCAAAAAATTATCTATTTTGGAATAATTAATTTTATGGATAATGATGATTTATTTTAGTAATTGTATTCAAACACTAAAAGACCTCCCACATGAAGCATAAGGGTGCTTGGTATTGATTAAATCAGAGAGATATTTTCGACAACAAATTAAAACATGTAAATTTATAGGGAAAATTGACACATGAACATATCGATCTTGATATACGTTTTATGAATTGAGAGATGGAGCACTTACTCAAATCAGTAGGGATTGGCTCCTCTGACACTATCTGCTCCTGTTCTTCTTGTGATGTGTTTGCAAGTGAGCTAGTTTCTTGGGGTTTGTCAAAGTTTGGCGCCGATAAAGACCTAGCTGCATCCCAGTTTGCCAAATCTTGTAGAAGAGAGCTTAAAGAAGGCTGAATTTTAACGAGAAGCTCCCCTAGAGCCTGAAGGCTAGCATCTCCTGCATTAGCTCCCTGATCCAAGTGTGTAGGACATGATGGAAAGGAATAGGATCTTTGTTGATTGATAGCTTGGCCAGAAGAAGCCCTTTGAGGATTACTTGCTGATGGAAATGTCTCACTCCTTGCTGCTGTCATCTTTTCCTTTTGTCTTCTTTCATGAGGCTTGTTGATAGCACCAGCTTCTCTCATTTTTTTCTTGTTTCTTTGGAAATAAAATGAGATAGAAAATAGATTAATTAATACATAATGATCAATCTGATGATATAGAATTCCTACTTAGGTGAGTATATAGATGAAGAGTGATGGCTACAAAAAATAGGTATAGAATGTGTTCAAACACTAAAGACCTCCCATATAAAGGAAATGGTTGCTTTGTATTGATTAAATCAGAGAGATATTTTCAACAACAAAAACATGTAAATATATAGGGAAAATTGACACATGACCATCTTGATATAAGCTACATCAATTGAGATATTTGCATAATTGAAGACTTAGACAGAGAGAGAGAGAGAGAGAGAGAGAGAGATGATTTCGATTGAAGACGTTGGGTAAATTTTCAATTTGTCTTGCTCAGTATGCTTCTCAAAATTCTTTCCATGAACTTAAGCAATGCAAACTGATATTAAATAAGAACCACCATGACAAAAGTACCCAGATTTTGATTTACGGATTGGAAGCGAAGAAAAAAAGGGTATGATGCTGGGTTAGTGTGTTAAAAAAAATGAAAGAATACTTGCAGGTAACGAGAAAGAGAAAAATGCTAAAGTCATGATGATAAAGACAACTATGGTGAAGATTTATCACAGGTACGTACTTGGCAATACTTACTATTCGAATTCTAGCTGTTGCAGATTGAGCTTCAGAGCTAGTAGTACTCCGATAGAAACGGGGAGCCTCGAGTAGATTTGTAAAGGTAATATATTCCTCATTATATAGAGGTAATATATTCCTCATTATAATATCAAAATGAACTCAAAAATTCTTTAAGTATGCAAAAAAATTTATTTATTCTCTACACTCAAATTACATTCATTGGGATTCAGTATGACATGTCGAACCAATAAATTTATGATATATGTCATAAATTTTTGATATATTGTTTGGTAGTTGACTACATATAGACCGTGCATGTTTGGTTGTTGTTTTTGAAAGTGGGTTTTCTTCTCAAAAGAAACGTTTCTATAATAATTAAATAAATCTACAAAGAAATTTCTTCCGACAGTAAGCAAGCTATGCGTTCGTAGGAGCTGAAATTATGCGTTCATAATTTTTAAATAAAGTTCATGAGATTAATTAATTAAAAAGTCCATGAGATTAATTTGAATTAAAAATACAGTGTTTTTATATTCATTATATTTGATGTTTTTACCTGATGTGTCAAATTTCTATTAAATGTTGTAAGATGGTTAATTTACACCACTTCCTGATAGAATGAGCTCTCAAAAAGTTAACAAAAAGTAGACATAATATCGATCTATTTAATAATAGCTCTAAAACTTTAGAGAACGATTTGATAAAAACTTATACGTCACATACCACTAAGCATTTTCCCCATTAATTATGAAGTAAATTGATAAAACTTTTACATTAGAGAACGATTGGATAAAAACTTATAGGTCAAATACCACTAAAGCTTCTTTTTTTTTTCTTTTTTTTTCATTAATTTATATGGTATGCGTTACTTGGAGTAACTTTTGAGTGAGTTCATTGTGATTGATAGTTAGTATACGTGGCACTTTTTATTGCTCTTATTCGAAAGCTATCATAATGGTTGGAGGACAAAGATTAAATTTTATTATTGTAGAAGAAAAGTAGTTTGTACATCCTAGATCAATCCATATCCGAATAGGTTATTAATTCTATGCATATGCGTAGTTATTATGAGCTTTTGGCTTCATACTCTCAACATCAAGGCATCAATCCACCCGGAATTAAGAACTTTGGTAAAGTTTTTAAAGTGTTTTCAATTTTATGTTTTGAAATAAAAATAAAAAATAAAATTGCATTGGCCACCCCATACCGGCCGTATGGGGTGGCCGAAACCACCCCCAGTCCCTTGGGGGTGGTCCGGCCACCCCCAAATGCACCCGTTCCCTATTTTTTTTTTTTTTTTTTGGCCAAGGGGGTGGCCGGACCACCCCCTTGGCCACGAGGGTGGTTCGACCACCCCCAGATCGGCCAGGGGGTGGCTGGAGCCACCCCCTTGGCCAAAAATGGGGTGGTTTCGGCCACCCCATTTTGGCCAAGGGGTGGCTGGAACCACCCCAGCGTTCTCCTGCTTTTTTTTTTTTTTTTTTTTTTTTTTTAATATTTTGCTTTAAAAAAAAAAAAATTAAGATAAAAAAGTCAGCCACGTGTCAGTTGGCACTGTAGCTGGAACAGTGCCGTTCCAGCTACAGTGCAGGGCTCTTCCCTTGCCAAACATAGCTATAATGTCTGAAAAGTAGGTACTACTTTCACATGTTTCACAGCTTCAATAATTCAGATTCCGAGGACGAGAAAGACTTTTCTTCTATCTTACACGAACAGCAATGCCGATTTTTTTTTTTTTTTTTTTTGAGTAGTTAATTAATGTAATATATTTTTAAATTCTAAATATTGTCTTTATATATTTTTGGAAAGTAATAAATTATAAAAAAATAATATCGTAAACTAAATGTTTGAACTTAATGAAATCACATATAAAAAAAATTATTGAAATATAATTAAATGCTCTTAATTAAGCTAATTTAATAACCGGTTCACTCTTAAAAAATTAGTTAAAAAATTCTCTTAAAAAACTAATTTACTCTTTAAAAAAAATGAATTTACGCCACATGTCACAATTTTAGACAAGTTATGTATATTCATATTGAATATGAAACTGCTAGCAAAGTCGAGGTTTGTCACTTGTCTCAATTTCTCTTTTTGAAAGGTAAAGTTGGTTAATTAGGTGAAACCCACTTGTCTCACTTTATTTATTTATTATTATTATTATTATTTTTTTGTAGTAATAATCATAACACCAATGTGAGTGAACAGTTACTCACGCTAGTATATTTTATAATATCATTTTTTAATATTATTGTTTAACCTTTTTTTAATAATATAATAACATTATAATATACCGGCGTAAGTGACTGTTTATTCACGCTAGTGTTATATATGATTATCACTACTATATATATATATATTAATTACTTTTATATTAATTACTTTTATCAACTTTTAAAGTCAGTCAACTAATTAATATATGTTTTGAACTTTTGTTTCCTTCTCAAAAGAAATGTTTAAAAAATAGTATATGCTTTCATTTCAAATAGACACGACGTTTGAGCATGTGAGGACTTGAAAAGATCCATGAAGGTATACAGTAGACTGTTGAAGTTAAAGAACCAAGTGCCCGGTCCACTTTCGCTTGAAGTTCTCTCTCAAGGGCTAAAAAAACAAGATTTTGATCATAGGATCAGGGACCACATACTTTGAAAAGAAAAATATTCTTTTTTATTTTTATATATAAAAAAAATCATTGTTACTTTTATATATAAAAAAATTATTTTTAATTTTATTTTTGTTACTTTTAAAGATGTCTCACCTCCGGTGACACGTTGTCGCCACAATTATGCTGAATATCAAACATATGATTTATGGATTACAAGAAAGTAAAAGAAGGGTATGAACTTAATTTGGTTATTGTTAATTAATTAATAAAAAATATTAAAGGTAATGAAATGAGAGAAAATGCTAAGTAAGGGCACAATTATACATGCCGAAAATTTATTAGAGATGTTGGAGAAAAACTTACTATCAAATTAAGTCAGTTGAGCAGGTAGCCAAAGGAACTTTTTGACACTCAAATCTTTGTATTTGGTAAGTTGTGATACTCAACCTTGCAGCTGGCCTGCAGGAGAGGAGAGTAATAAGAATTAAGAAACGTGCAAGCTAGAACTTAATTTCTTCCAACATTACGTAAGAACTAAGAAGTGCTTTCGTGGGAGGCTGACGTCACCCATCAATTCATTCATTTCCAACTATTGATCCGGAGGAAGGATAATTAGGATTTACAATATTCCGCTTAAATTAATTGCTTGTATATATAGGCGGGTTTGATAGTCCAAAATTTATTTGATGGTGTGTCTTATATAGACTCTCAAGCAATGTTAGTGGAGATCCCAATTTGAATTGAGATTTTTACCAATTTTTTGTTGAAATTACTAGCAATTCAAATATTAAATATGAGAGATTCTTTATGGAGCTTACCTACCTTAGTAAATGAATGAACTACTTGAGACTTGTTTAGATATATAAATCTTGAGGAATGCATACTACAATTTTCTTATGGTGTTTCCTTACTATTTTCCTTGTAAATATTATTTCTTACTTTCTTTCTTAGAGACTTGTGCAGTAAGGTTTTTTCTGCCTTTATAAAAATTAGGAGAAACTTCAGTTTAGTCCCTTGAACTTTCACGCGATTTTACAAATTCTTTTTCAAACTTTCAAATCTTTCACTTTGGATCCCTGAACTTTCAATTGCTCTCAATGTGGACCTTCTGTTAGATTTTAAACATTACATAACGCTTATACCCCTGACTTTTGTATAAAATTCTAACTTTACCCTTAATTTCAAAACATTTTTTTATTTAAAAAAACGAAAACCACGGATATTTTAGTCTTTTTTGGTATTTTTAACGGCTAAAATTGACGGAAGGGTCCACATTGAGAACAATTAGAAGTTCAGGAATCCAAATTGATAAATTTAAAAGTTTGATGGTTTATCAAATTGCGTAAAAGTTCGGACGGCTAAAATAAAGTTTTCCCTAAAAATTAATATCTATGTAAAAACAAAAAAAAAAAAAAAAAAAAAAAACAACCTAAAAGAAAAAAAAATACAATAAAACAATTCTGAAGAAGACAAAAGTCCAGCCCCTCGCCAGTTGTCATGCGATCAGAAGCATGTACTAAAATAATAAATGCACATTAAACAATAATCAATGACTCATATGAGACGTCAATAGCACCTCTCAACAACAAAATATGAGTATTCGTGATAAGTTATTGCTGTAGCAATCTGTTCTAGAAAAATCTGATCCAACATAATAAATATATCGCTGAAACGACAACTGCCCCCCATGTGATGTGATCCTTTTGAATCTGTGTGTACAATGCAAACCTTTATGTGTAGTCAGACGATAATAACACCTCTCACCAACCCCAAATTCAAAAATTTCACATGATAATTAGAGATTGGGATGTATGTATACCTCATGAATAACAGGTGATAAAGATTGGGAAGTATGTATACCTCATAAAATAAAAAAAAATGTCCCAGAAAATTATCAACACCGAAAAATAAAAACATTAAAGCATCCAGTGTACTCTGATAAGAATATCATAACGACGGCAAGTTGTGTGTGTTTATCACCTGTTACACACATTTTGAGCTCAAACCCATGGGATCGGGTCAAAGCCATGGGCCCGAGTCACGGATCAATAACAAAGGTTTAGGCCCACATATTTAGAGGCCCAATACGTTAAGTGGGAGCCAATATCACTAACTCCTCCTGTTGGCCTGGGACAACATACTCTCAAGACTCATAGCCTACAAACAGCATAAGCGAAAGAAGCAAACTGACAATCCAAGACTAGTCTTCTACTGAACTAGTATAGTCGGGATCATTTATTTGTGTCATTTACGAACAACAGTTACAGAATAATCAATGGATGCGCATTAATTATCCGGACGGTAACACACCATTCATGAGTTACGCATTCATTATCCGAGTAGTTACGCATCGTCCTCGGATACTCATTGATTAGTGAAGTGGTTACACATTACCTATAACGGCCAGGAGACAAAATCATTAATTCACCCATCAATTGCTCCTGAATCCCATTTTTCTTGCCTGATTACCATTTTAATCATCAGGCAACCTATTCTATATATAGGCACTTGCTTTGGAGCCTAAGGTACGCAAGATATCTGAATTCTTGAGGATCAAAAACAAAGGAATAATCTAAATTAGGCATCAGAGTGAGACCCGCCGACACCTCACCAGTGAATTCTCTTGATTTGGCTATTGTTTTACAGGAATCAAATGAGCGCGAAGACCAACAAAATTAAAGATCAAAGGCACCCCAAAGAACACGAAGAACGTGAACATCACCTAACCTGAAAGCATGATCAGCAAACCCCAAAAAGATTGGCCATGGCAAAAAGCCTATCCTCCCCTGGCACTAAAAACATGTTGTCTTTTGTATTGATTAAGATGGTCGTTTTGCCTTTCTTAATTGTTACAAAACATAAAAATAAGAAATATTGTTCCAACCAACAACCAAAATAAAAAATAAAAAAAGTACCATCACAATAGCATATATTAGTCACTTTAATAATTAAGGTACATCGGGTGGGTTGTCATAATATTTAACAGCTAAGATCGACTTCGTGATTATATTGAAAATTCCCGTAATAATTATTTTTATTTTAAACAAAGTTGTAATAAAATACAATCAACCGAAGGCACAACATTTTATACTTTTATCTTTCATTTTTCTCTTTCAAATTTTATACTACAGAATAAGCAATTTGCTTAATTGGTAGCTTTGCAGGCTTGCAGCCACAATAATTTTAACTATAAAGGTTATAAAACTACAAAAATTTAAACAATTGCATTGGCCAGCTCTTCCAAATATTGTTGCAATGAGTGGAATGAGGGAGGAGATTTGGGAGGCAACTTGAAAGTTGAGGATAATAAAGAAAGTAAAAGGAATGAAAGGGCACATGTTGAAAACAAGAATCTTTCTATTTATTAAATATTTAAATATTTTCAACAAAAAAATTTTAAATATTAATTTATATAAAGCTCAATACTCACAAGTGTATTCACAATAATTTTCCCATCCATAATTGTGAGTCTCCTCCACATTGGCTTAACTCCTCCTTTCCGTTCGCTCAAGAGGGTTATAAAACGCAACTCCAAACAAGCCTCATCCAGACGTACACTCATCTTAGGAAGCTAACCATGACTCTGATACCACTTATTGAGATAAACAATTATGGAGTTTTATCAATAGTACATTAATATACATATTTATATAAACATCGATCACTCTAGCCCAAAAGCCTAAGCTTATGGACTTGGTTCCACTTAAATATATTAACTACTCTTTCTTTATATTTTCTCAATGTAAAATTCAACACTCACAACAAATAATATAAGTGAATCACTTGATAAATCAAAGTCTATACTAAATGGCAGCTTGACTACTATCAACACAATATAGACGAACAACAGCAAGTCTTGATGGAAAGAGTTACGATGAACATCATTAATCAAAGTCTTGATTTGCTCAATTCTTTCCTTTAATTGCCTAGTCCAACGTCCCTTGATTACCTCTGACAATTTCCTTCCTTTTCGTATGAATTGAATTTCATATCTTCCAACAATCAATTTTCCAATCGGGATTTCCATTAGAGAAGTCTACGTTTAGGTCCTAAAATGTGGCCTCCCTAGCTGAGATATGTTTTGTCTTTGTCTAACCCATAAATGCTATCATGCTCCACTGCAAGTGCTGACGATTCTAGTTCTTTTAGCAAATATATATGCAATGCCTTAGAAAAAAAAAAAAAAAGAATTACCATCAATTTATGTCTCTTTCTGCAGGATCTCACCTTTTGATAATGGCAGTCTGATTTAGATTTGAGTAACAGATATTTAAAACATTTATGTTCAGTTCTTATATTGGATTATCTTTTGGCATCAACATATATACCAATTTTTTTTGTCAAGTTCTTTTACTTATTGTAGGTAGACTCCAATAAAATGTTTAGACTTTTTAATGGACTCTATATTAATATCACAGTCGGACAAGAATGACATGATTTTTTCCTCAATTAGCATATGATAATGGCTCTAAATTTGAAAAGTTATTAATTAACAAGAGTCAAAATAACAATCCTTTTTGTTTTTCTTAATTTTCTGTTTTGTGTAAAATATTTAAAATAATGGTATTCAATTCAATAACCTAATGAGAAATGGAAAAAATAAATACAAATGGCAAAATAAAGCTAACAAGAGAGTCAGTAAGGAAGAGTCATCCATTAGTACGAGTGAATCACTTGATAAATCGATTCAAAATGTTTGAAGTTGTCGGTTCACGAAGCCAAAAAAAAATGCGAATATGTATACACCACTGCAAGTCTTGATGGAATACGAAGAACATCATAGTCTTTATTTGCTCAATCCATGGAACCTTCAACGATTTTCCTAACCTTTCATTTGACTTGCATTTCATATTTTCAACAGAGCCATCCCTCAATATTAGGCATCTTCTGGTAGAAAAATAGTCTACATTTATCTAGCAGAGAACGCAGTATGTACATGGATATTTGTCTCGATTCCTTCAAAGGATCAAAACGTAGTAGTAAAACAAAAGTAACCGAGGTACTAGCCAAAGTGATTGAAAGAATTGGAGCCCAGGGCCTTGCACTTATATAAATCAAAAAACAAGCTGCGCAAAAGACTGCCAGCATGCTTACAATGGACGTAAAGAGTGCTGTGAGTCCAGTTAAAAAGATTGAAGGTATTGTCTCAAAGAAATCCTCTTCTGTGTAACGTGACATGAACATTGACAAGAAAACGAGTATGGAAGTTGAAGAGGCAACCATTGCTATTACATCTTAAATGAAGAATACCGTAAACCAATTGCTTTTCAAAAATATAAGAGTGTCTGTTTCTTGATCATTACTACCTAGTATAATGGAGGCTGCAGCAAAAACTACTTTTATCAACTTTTAAAAGTCAGCAAAAACTACACCTGGTGTTATGATTATCACTACTATATATATATATATATATATATATATATACTTTGATCAACTTTTAAAGTCAGTCAACTAATTAATATATCTTTTGAACTTTTGTTTCCTTCTCAAAAGAAATGTTTAAAAAATAGTATATGCTTTCATTTCAAATAGACACGACGTTTGAGCATGTGAGGACTTGAAAAGATCCATGAAGGTATACAGTAGACTGTTGAAGTTAAAGAACCAAGTGCCCGGCCCACTTTCGTTTGAAGTTCTCTCTCAAGGGCTTAAAAAACAAGATTTTGATCATAGGATCGAGGGACCACATACTTTGAAAAGAAAAATATACCTTTTTTATTTTTATATATAAAAAAATCATTGTTACCTTTGTTTTTTTTATTTTTTTATTTTTTTTTATTTAATGAATCATCATAATTAAGGTGAGTTTTGCGTTTTGGCTTTTGCGATAGTGCATTTTTCTTTTTTGTTTTATATTAAGATGTTCGTCATTTTGTGACAAGTTAAAGAACCAAGTGAATTATGAAAAGAGTGATCAAAAGATAAGGATGACTGAAGGAGGGGTTATATTCCGCGACCAAGTACTGGACGTGCTAATTATGGATCGTGAAAAGAATTGTGAAAGGAATAAGTGGTTGGCCCGCTTCTCGCAAAGAAGACGTGTTTTTGGTGTGAAAACAACTCCAGATTTACACTTCAGTTGATTTGATTGTCTTTGCATGGTCGAGTGTAGGGTTGATTGGTTTCCTGCTGGACTTTGTAAGCACTTGGATCCAAACGCTGAAGATTTGATTACGAAAACACCTTTGCACTTCAATGGCGGATTCCAGGAAATTAGTTAAACAATTTACTTTTAGTTTCAGGTGCGCGCAGCCCATGTGGGTTGATTGTTCGTTTGTGAAGTGATAGGAACCCACCATAAATTCAACAGAAATAGGTAAATAATTGATAGATAATGAACTTCCCTTAAAGGTTGGAGACAAACCTCAAAGACACAAGTCACATAACAAATTCAATACCCCAAATTTTGTAATGATAAGTGTAGGGTTTCATGACTATTAGAGTATATTTGAATGACCCTAAAGTTAAGAATTTGATAAAAATTGATATAAAGATTAGATTAGCCTAATTTTAGGAATTTAATTATGATTTAATCACCATAAATTAGAGGATTTGATCACGATTACATTTATAAATAGAGCATTCTATATTGTAAACATTCAAGCAATAAGAGCATAATATAGCCTTTGGAATTTATTTGTGAATATAGGTCGTTGACCGAACCGCGTAAAAATTTTTGTGTCTCATTTATTTTATTTCCACAATTTATTTATATTTCATTATGAATTTCTTCAATGACATTGATTTTATGACATCTCAACTATCTCCCCATTGATCGGGTTGAATTTTATTTGCCCAAACACTTCAGAAATGGGTCGGAATTGTTATTACTTATTTGTTGTGATTTAAAAATACAAGTGAATTTGAGATGATACAATGAGGTAAGTGTTTAATTTAATCAAAAGGGAAAATTACAGTTTACCTCCCTAAAGTTGACATCATTTTTCAATTCGAACACCAAAGTTTCAATTTTTGCAATCCACCCCCACAAAGTTCTAATTTTTTTCAATTCAACCAATATTATCCCAAAATTCCCATATTGCCCCTAATTTTTTTTTGTGTTTTACTTTTATTTTTTTCTAATAGACTCTCAAGCAATGTTAGTGGAGATCCCAATTAATTTGAATTGAGATTTTTACCAATTTTTTGTTGGAATTACTAGTAATTCAAATAGTAAATATGAGAGATTCTTTATGGAGCCTACCTACCTGAGTAAATGAATGAACTACTTGAGACTTGTTTAGATATATAAATCTGGAGGAATTCATGCTACCATTTTCTTATGGTGTTTTCTTACTATTTTCCTCGTAAATATTATTTCTTACTTTCTTTCCTAGAGACCAGTGAAGTAAGGATTTTTCTGTCTTTATAAAAAATACAGAATTCTTCAGTTTAACTCTCTGAACTTTCACGCAATTTGACAAACCTCCCTCCTAAAATTTAGACTCCTGAACTTTCAATTGCTCTCAATGTGGACCATCCGTTAGATTTTAAACGTTACATGAAGTTTATACGTACCTCTAACTTTTGTATAAAATTCAAACTTTACCCTTAATTTCAAAACATTTTTTTATTTAAAAAAACAAAAATCAATGATATTTTGGTCTTTTTTGGTATTTTTAAAAGCTAAAATTGACGGAAGAGTCTACATTAAAAACAATTGAAAATTTATGAGTCCAAATTGAAAAATTTAAAAGTTTGGAGGTTTGTCAAATTACGTAGAAATTTATAGGGCCTAAAATGAAATTTCCCCTAAAAAAATAATATATATGTAAAATAAAAAAATAAAAAAACACTAAAAGAAAAAAATATACAATAAAACAATTCTAAAGAAGACAAAGTCCAACCCCTCGCCAGTTGTCATGCGATCAGAAGCATGTTCTAAAATAATAAATGCACATTAAACAATAATCAATGATCTTATGAGACGACAATAACACCTCTCAACAAGAAAATCTGAGTATTCGTGATAAGTTATTGCTGTAGCAATCTACTACTATTATCTAAAAAGACAACATCTGATCCAACATAATAAATATATCGCTGAAATGACAACTGCCCCCCATGTGATGTGATCCTTTTGAATCTGTGTGTACAATGCAAACCTTTATGTGTAGTCAGACGATAATAACACCTCTCACCAACCCCAAATTCAAAAATTTCACATCATAATTAGAGATTGGGATGTATGTATACCTCATGAATAACAGGTGATAAAGATTGGGAAGTATGTATACCTCATAAAAAAAAAAAAAAATGTCCCAGAAAATTATCAACACCGAAAAAAAAAAACATTAAAGCATCCAGTGTACTCTGATAAGAATATCATAACGACGGCAAGTTGTGTGTGTTTATCACCTGTTACACACATTTTGAGCTCAAACCCATGGGATCGGGTCAAAGCCATGGGCCCGAGTCACGGATCAATAACAAAGGTTTAGGCCCACATATTTAGAGGCCCAATACGTTAAGTGGGAGCCAATATCACTAACTCCTCCTGTTGGCCTGGGACAACATACTCTCAAGACTCATAGCCTACAAACAGCATAAGCGAAAGAAGCAAACTGACAATCCAAGACTAGTCTTCTACTGAACTAGTATAGTCGGGATCATTTATTTGTGTCATTTACGAACAACGGTTACAGAATAATCAATGGATGCGCATTAATTATCCGGACGGTAACACACCATTCATGAGTTACGCATTCATTATCCGAGTAGTTACGCATCGTCCTCGGATACTCATTGATTAGTGAAGCGGTTACACATTACCTATTACGGCCAGGAGACAAAATCATTAATTCACCCATCAATTGCTCCTGAATCCCATTTTTCTCGCCTGATTACCATTTTAATCATCAGGCAACCTATTCTATATATAGGCACTTGCTTTGGAGCCTAAGGTACGCAAGATATCTGAATTCTTGAGGATCAAAAACAAAGGAATGATCTAATTTAGGCATCAGAGTGAGACCCGCCGACACCTCACCAGTGAATTCTCTTGATTTGGCTATTGTTTTACAGGAATCAAATGAGCGCGAAGACCAACAAAATTAAAGATCAAAGGCACCCCAAAGAACACGAAGAACGTGAACATCACCTAACCTGAAAGCATGATCAGCAAACCCCAAAAAGATTGGCCATGGCAAAAAGCCTATCCTCCCCTGGCACTAAAAACATGTTGTCTTTTGTATTGATTAAGATGGTCGTTTTGCCTTTCTTAATTGTTACAAAACATAAAAATAAGAAATATTGTTCCAACCAACAACCAAAATAAAAGATAAAAAAAGTACCATCACAATAGCATATATTAGTCACTTTAATAATTAAGGTACATCGGGTGGGTTGTCATAATCTTTAACAGTTAAGATCGACTTCGTGATTATATTGAAAATTCCCATAATAATTATTTTTATTTTAAACAAAGTTGTAATAAAATACAATCAACCGAAGGCACAACATTTTGTACTTTTATCTTTCATTTTTCTCTTTCAAATTTTATACTACAGAATAAGCAATTTGCTTAATTGGTAGCTTTGCAGGCTTGCAGCCACAATAATTTTAGCTATAAAGGTGATAAAACTAAAAAAATTTAAACAATTGCATTGGCCGCCAGCTCTTTTGATTATGTGTATAAGCAGCAGCGGAGCAAAGAATTTTTATTTTAGGGGGGTGCCCAAATATTGTTGCAATGAGTAGAATGAGGGAGGAGATTTGGGAGACAACTTGAAAGTTGAGGAGAATAAAGAAAGTAAAAGGAATGAAATTAAAGGGCACATGTTGAAAACAAGAATCTTTCTATTTATTAAATATTTAAATATTTTCAACAAAAAAAATTTAAATATTAATTATATTTCATATTTTTTGGAAAGAAAATTTGGAGTTTACACCAAAAAATACCAAATATATTCTCTTCAAATTTTCTAGAAAGGTCAAGGATTTTTTTTTTTTTTTTAATTCGAATCCACTTAAGTATATTAACTAGTCGTTTTTTATATATTTATCTTTTCTTAATGTGAGACTCAACACTCACAAGTGTATTTACAACAATCTCCCCCTCACTAATTGTGAATCTCCTCCACATTGGCTTAACTCCCTCTCTCCGTACGCGCAAGAGGGTTATAAAACACAACTCCAAACAAGCCTCGTCCAAACGTACACTCGTCTTAGGAAGCTAACCATGGTTTTGATACCACTTTTTGAGATAAACAGTTATGGAGTTTTATCAATAGTACATTAATATACATATTTAAACATCACTCTAGCCCAAAAGCCTAAGCTTATGGACTCGGGTCTACTTAAATATATTAACTACTCTTTTTCTTTATACTTTCTCAATGTAGAACTCAACACTCACAAATAAACTAACAACACATAATATAAGTGAATCACTTGATAAATCAAAGTCTATATATACCAAATGGCAGCTTGACTACTATCAACACAATATAAAAAAACAACAGCAATTCTTGATGGAAAGAGTTAAGATGAACATCATTAATCAAAGTCTTGATTTGCTCAATTCTTTCCTTTAATTGCCTAGTCCAACGTCCCTTGATTACCTCTGACAATTTCCTTCCTTTTCGTATGACTTGAATTTCATATCTTCCAATAATCAATTTTCCAATCGGGATCTCCATTAGAGAAGTCTACGTTTATGTCCTAAAATGTGGCCTTCCTAGCTGGGATATGTTTTGTCTTTGTCTAACCCAGAAATGCTATCATGCTCCACTGCAAGTGCTGACGATTCTAGTTGTTTTAGCAAATATATATGCAATGCCTTAGAAAAAAAAAAAAAAAAAAAATTACCATCAATTTATGTCTCTTTCTGCAGGATCTCACCTTTCGATAATGCCAGGCTGATTTAGATTTGAGTAACAGATATATAAAACATTTATGTTCAGTTCTTATATTGGATTATCTTTTGGCATCAACATATATACCAATTTTTTTTTTGTCAAGTTCTTTTACTAATTGTAGGTAGACTCCAATAAAATGTTTAGACTTTTTAATGGACTCTATGTTAATATCACAGTTGGACATGAATGACATGATTTTTTCGTCAATTAGCATTCGATAATGGCTCTAAATTTGAAAAGCTATTAGTTAACAAGAGTCAAAATAACAATCCTTTTGTTTTTCTTAATTTTCTGTATTGTGTAAAATATTTAAAATAATGGTATTCAATTCAATAACCTAATGAGAAATGGAAAGAAAAAAAAAAAAATACAAACGGCAAAATTAAGCTAACAAGAGAGTCAGTAAGGAAGAGTCGTCCATTAGTACGAGTGAATCACTTGATAAATCGATACAAAATGTTTGAAGTTGTTGGTTCACAAAGCCAAAAAAAAAAATGCGAAAATGTATACACCACTGAAAGTCTTGATGGAATACGAAGAACATCAGAGTCTTTATTTGCTCAATCCGTGGAACCTTCAACGATTTTCCTACCCTTTCATTTGACTTGCATTTCATATTTTCTACAGAGCCATCCCTCAATATTAGGCATCTTCTGGTAGAAAAATAGTCTACATTTATCTAGCAGAGAACAAAGTATGTACTTGGATATTTGTCCCGATTCCTTCAAAAGATCAAAACGTAGCAGTAAACCAGAAGTAACCGAGGTACTAGCCAAAGTGATTGCAAGAATTGGAGCCCAGGGCCTTGCACTTCTATAAATCAAAAAACAAGCTGCGCAAAAGACTACCAGCATGCTCACAATGGACGTATAGAGTGCTGTGAGTCCAATTGAAAAGATCGAAGGTATTGTCTCGAATAAATCCTCTTCTGTGTAACGTGACATGAACATTGACAAGAAAACGAGTATGGAAGATGAAGAGGCAACCATTGCTATTACATCTGATATGAAGAATACCGTAAACCAATTGCTTTTCGATAATATAGGAGTGCCTGTTTCTTGATCGTTGCCACCTGGTATAATGAAGGCTGCAGCAAAAACTACAGCGGCAATTAATGTTGCCACAACCATAGAATTTTGTGTTGTCTCCTTTATCCACTTTTCACGGTCTTTCCTAAAATCTTTCTGTGTCGATTTTAGCAACTCATTAGGTGTTATGCCATCTGAATTCTTCATCCAATAGTGCCCCAGTGGGACAATCCTTTTTATTTCCTACAGTTGACCGGCCATGTATAAATTGACAAGTAACAATTGAATCATTATCTAGGAAAAAAAATTAAATAATATTATCTCTCACCGGAAACCACATCAACTCCTTTTGCATACCAAAACATCCTAATAGGATATTTTGTCCATTTGAAGTATCTGATCTAGCAGCTAAGTGTAGCATGTTGTCCTTTTTTCCAAAGTAATCAAGGATGCAAGGCGATGCTTGTTAGTACCTATCTTATATATTAGATTGAACACACTCTCCTGGCGATATAAAACAGCAATGTGAAATAAACTCATGCCATCTTTGTCTAATTGCCATATAAGATCAGGATAATAGTGTATCAATATAATTAGAAACCCGGCATTTCCAACTTTCGCAGCCTCAAAAATTAAAGTCTCCTTATATTGATCCAAGCTTTTTGGGAACTGGTCTTGATTAGTTCTAACCATTTTCCAAAGGTCTTCAACTAATTGATGGATTATTGTCTTCATCAAAACATTGTTACAGATCCCTGTGAACCCTTTGGTTGAGAAAAAAAAAAAATCAGATACGGTTTGGTAATAAAGAAATATTAAATCTATATAATTATTTTACCAATATCCATAATAAGAGATGATATTATAAAGTTTATAAAATAAAAATGTGAAGATAACTAAAGCATTAAATGCGGGTACTTGTGACCTAATTATTTTCTAAAGATATGTTTTGCCTTTTGATAACCCGACTACTTTAAACATCTTCTATCTTTTGAATTTAAGTATAAATAAATGGTAGCATGAAAAAAAAAAAAAAAATACCCTACCCCCATGTTGTTGTTGTGCGTGAAAGAAACGGTTACAAGTGTTAGAATAGATTGAGACATTTCACATAGAATATAGCTCATGTCATAGAATTTTCCATAGTTTATACGTAGGTATTATCTAAAGATTTGATGAAATCAAATAAGTGCATTTTCTCATGCCAAGGTAATTTGAGTAAAATTGTCATCAAGTTGTGATTATTGATTAATGTAATGAAGGCCTACGAGCTAGTTGGAAAATTAAAGAAGTTTGGGTTGGAGGTAAACAAACAGGAATTTGAGTAACTTTGCTGGAGTGATAGCCGACTTGGGCAGCAAATTGCAACAGGTTTTCTTGCCAACACTTCCAAAGCTCTCCATGCAGTGTCGCAGTTGCTTTGTTTGAATCTATTTTCAGAATTTTCAATGCTATATCTGTCCATAAAAAAAAGGCACATTAATTAATTGATCGTCGTCAAAAGATTGTTGAAGAAATCCTTATAACACGGTCACTGATATTGCAATAGAAGTCGTAACTGATCCATATATCCAACTTGTAATCAAACTGTCAAATCATCAATTTTCCTAAAAGCTTAAGCGGATAAGAAGAGGTAAATTTAATCACTTAATTATTACTTTAATACAAACAAATTTATAGTCAAATGTAGGGCTTACCATACATATCATTGGAAATAGTATGAAGCAGGAGCTTAGTGAGATCATCAGCAGTCAAATGATCGAAAGGAGTCTCGGAGATTAGATACCAGATCATGTTTCGATGTCCGTGGTAAGCTGCAATGTGGAGTGGAATGTTTCTACAGCTGTCACGGATCAATAGCAGTTCATTGTTGATATCAACCAACTGCTTTGCAATTATCTTCATTTTTGTTTGAGCTGTTAAGTGAAGGGCCGTGTCTCCTTTTGTGGTAGTCAATTTCAAGTCCTCTGGAGTTATCAATTTCAACAACTCTTTTATAACAAAGGTGTTTTCTGCAACCACCGCATTGTGAAGTGCCGTCCCTTGATCTTTCGATATGGGGGCTCGAACACAGCACGGGTCTTCCTCAAGAAAAGATTTAATGGTCGGCCAATCACCTCTTAACACAGCTTGAAAGACGGGATCACGCCTGGGATGGTATTCATCATACCTTATTTCCCCTGGATTTTTTATTTTATTTTTAATAAAAAAATAAAACCAAACCTATTAATTACAAGTTGTGGTGAGAAATCATGACACTTGGATGCATGCTAAGATGTTGGAAGAACGTCCCTATTACCTTTATTTTCAAAATCTTCCCTTGAGCTTGCACTACAAGCATCTAACTCATTAGCGGCGACTTTTTGTAGTGTTGGTTTCTCTGACACTATCTCCTCCAGTTCTATTGGAGTCTTGTTGAAAGCATGCCTTCTTCCATTTTTTCCTTGTTCTTTAATTGGAAACAAAATGAGATATACAATAAATTCCTAATTAGATGATTAGATGAAGACTGCAGCAAGAAGTTGGTATATCTATATATGCGAACATCAACAAATTCTCTATTAATTTGGAATAATTTAAGTTCATGGATAATGATGATTTATAATGAAGACCTCCCAACATATATATATAGTGAAGTTATTATAATGTTAAATTCAATACTCATTTTACATGCAAAAGTAAACACAACTAGACTACTTTAGTTAATTGTGAATTACTCTTCTATATATTGATTGATAAACACTGTTATTTAATGTTAGTTTATTTATTTTTAGAAGCGAGATAAGTTTTAGAAGTTTAGGATAGAATTTTTAAATATTAGAATTTTATTACAAAGTTTTCAAAGTACATACACACCCTAGGGAGATGAAAAGTTAAGACAAAGAGAAAGGGTGTAAGTACTTAGACAACCAAGTGATTTCAAAGGAGAAAGAGAAGTGTTGGTACCGGAATTCAGAGGATGGAGTATACCACTAGTTACCATGTCAAATGTTTCTATTTTGAGTGCACCCCTAAGTATTCAGATAGACTCATGCAAGAGTAACTTCTAGTACTATTGTCACACCCAGATAGGATAGCTATAATTGGTCTTTCCGACCTACTCTTTTGATTAGGAAAAAAAAAAAAACAATAATGCCGAAGATTTATTAGAGATGATGATGGAAACATGTGTTAGAAATAATCACGCATAGACTCACCTTCTTTCATCATCAAACTTTCAAAATTTCTGCGAAGAGTTCGAAGTTTGATGGTCAATACCTTAGCATTACCTTGATACCCATTCTGTAATACATCCCAAGCATCTTTCGACTTTGTTGCAACAGCAATTTGGGGAAAGATGGATTCAGCCACAGTTTGTTGAATGAAAAACAATGCCTTGGCATCTTTCTTCCGAAGCTCTTGGAGTGTGTCTACGGAAACATGAGTTTCTGAATAACCTTTCTCTACTAAATCCCATAGGTCTTGAGAAGTAAAGAGAGTCTTCATCTTTATACTCCAAATGGCATACCCAACTCCTTGAAAGAGTGGGAATGATGGTTGTGAGGGGTTAATACCGTTACTTGCCATGAATCTAGCTCTAATACTAGATATTGTTAGAAATAAAAAATAATAGATGCACAAACAATAGTCTTCTCTCTACAACTGAGAGAGGTAAAACAAAGCGAAAGCAAACATGCACTTACTACAAAAGCCACGTAGTCAAAGGGCCTTTCTCTTTGGCAAGTTTTGATGCTCAACCTTTGCATTCAGGAGAGTTTCCTACAAAATGGACTGGATGTAGGAGACAATGCTGTTAGCCCACTGTTATATATAGTACTAAAGTAACGATGGATCTAACAATATTGATTCCTTAAAAGTTAGGAATAAAGTATTTAACCAACTTTTCTTCCAACATTACGTAAGTGCTTTCACTGTTTCGCAGGAGCTTGACATCATCATCAAGTCATGCATATCTGGAATTAAGGTTGTGTATATAAGTGAGTCAGAGCTCCTACAATTCACAATATTCGGAAGACGACAAAGTTATCCTCAATCTTGTGTGGATCGCAATAGAAGAACGTACAATGAAACGATAACCACTGTGCCCTCCATTTTATCCTGCTGATGATTCTGTGTGTGGATCGAATGCAATAGAAGAATGCACAATGCAAACTGGCTCTACATGTTATCCTGTTGATGATTCTGTGTCTGGATCGCATGATCACAATAGAAGATTAATGTACAATGAAACCATAACTACTGGCCCTCCATATTATCCTATTGATGATTCTGTGTGGATCACAAAGCAAAATGTCTATTTTGAGGAATAGAGAGAGAAGAAAAAATCAAATAATGTATAAAGGGTAGATGAAATCATTTCAAGAGAGATGGATTTAGGGAGGGACCGACAGTGACCTTGGTCCCCCCAAATGAAAAGAAAAAAAAAATTAAGGCAAAAAAAAAAAAAAAGGTAAAAAAATAATAATTTAAGATATATATATTTTTTTCAATTTGTCCCTCCTAAAAAATATTTTGGCTCTGAGTGCCCCCCAAATTTAAAGCTGGTTCTGTCATTTTCAGGATTTCTAAAATCCAAACAAAGCAATCACATCCCGAATATATACTTCGAAAACCTGTAAAAAAACTTTTTACATATAAATTGATCATATAAACATAATAATAAACTAACAAGAGCTTCTATATATATGGTTACTCAATTAATAGCAATACTTCTTGAAATGCAATTACCATGTAGAAGTCACTCACTGCTACATAAAGTTTAGTAAACTTATGCATGACTGACTTAGATTAAGTCAGTGCCTCGCCAGACAGGAACACGAAGGAATCCAACACGCAATTAATCTACGACACAAGACGCCCAAACACGCATGTATAAAGAAGGGTAAATGAAAACAGCACGCACGCCGCGTGCAAAAAAAATTTAAAAAAAAAAAAAAAAAAAAAAAAAATTTTTGCACTGGGCGTGCCACGCACCCGCGTGCTGCCAATCAGTGCTCATAAAGAAACATCTATCTATATATGTGTTGATCAAGTACATGTGTGATCGTAAAAAAAAAAAAAAAAAAAAAAAAAAATTCATATTAAAAATATATAAGAAGTGTAAGTGGTTAATATAACATTGTTTTTTTACTGGGTAAAATTAGGTTTTATAAATGATTTTATGCAAGCTCCAAAATGACTAATCATTTTTGGGTGATAGTGTATATAAATGCAACTAGCCTTTTTTTCTAAGTCGGTACAACACAAGTTGTCTTCATGACAATTTTTTGATGAAATTTTCCCATATTAGCCTCCAATAATAGTTGGTTTCCGCAATACCAAACCCGTATACTATGTATGCTCTTATTTGTAGACAAATACACTTGTTTGACTTCAAAGATTTTGTCCAAAAATAATCTACTTGGAGGACTTGAGGATATATATATATATATATATATATATATATAGACTTGGAAATGAGAGATGCAGTAGCTTTTTAGTGGTAGTAGCTTCCACGGGCCATGCCATGCCATCCTTACCTCTAATTATGTTGATGGGTTGGTACTACTTTTACGTGTTTTACGGCTTCCATAATTTTATCCATATTCTTTTTCTTATCCATTTGCTCCTCTTAATTAACTAACTTCTGCTACTTTGCTTTTAGCTTTTGTGCTATTTCTTCTTGCAATCATTGACAACTTTTTATAAAAATGAAATGTGGCAATTTGTAATACAAAAAATTAAAAAAACTCATTATATATATATATATATATATATATATATATATATATATATAAACTAAGAAAATATAAAATATTACAATAATTTTAAAAAATAATAATAATTAAAAAACTTACCAAAAAAAAAAAGAGGGGTGGCTGGAGCCACCTCCCATTTGTGGCTGAACTATCCTCAAGAGCCTTGAGATTGATTTAGCCCCCTCAAAAAGCAAAATGGGATTGGCTGAAACCACTCCGATAGGCCTCGGGGTGGCTTGACCACCCCCGTTAGGTCAAAGGGTGATTTTGGCCTGTTTGGGGTGGGTTCGGCCCTTGGAAGTGGTTCGGCAACTCTCACGCAGCGTAAAGAGTGTGTTCAAAACCACTCTTTAGTCTCACGGGGGTGGTAGATCGAGCAACCCCTCGGCCAACATGAAAAGATGTTTAACCCTTTTAATTTATTTCGTGCTACTAACTATCTGTCTTAATTAGTGTTTCCATTAAGGTGGATATCGGTAGAATGGGTGGTGGTAGGGGTTGTTCGTCCATCACCCTGCATTCAGTATTTTCACCAACTTTATCTAATTAATCAAATCTAACCAAATCAACATTGTAGCCTGAATTACAGAACTAGAATATATATTTGAAATCAAAGATATAAAATCTTCCTGTCGCCTGGTAATGGTATCAATGAAACTTTAAGAAGCCTATGAGTAAACAAAAAAAGCTGAGACACAAAAACAAATTGTTATTGTGAAAGCAAATAAAATATAAGATGTCATATGTCATCCGGGGCAACCCCAAGGTTTGGTCTTGGCTCATCCAAATTAAAGTTTGTTTGGTAGGGTCTGCAGAACAAAATAAGATGTCATTTGTCAAATTTAAAGCTACGTTGATTTTTTATGTGCCTAAAGACAAAGTTTATGAACAGTCTGCAGTCAGACAAGGTCATCACTAGGTATGATGAGGCCCACACATCAAACTGTGTGATTCTCTTATTCTGGCAACAAACATCAGTATGTTTGGCTTGAATTTGTCCTTAAAACTTTTGGATAGGCCTTTGTCTTTTTTTTTTTTTGTTTCTGAATATAGGCCTTTTCGTCTTTTGGTTTCAGACAAAGTGTCCAACAAAAGAGATAAGAGTAAGAAACTTAAGGGTGAGAGACTAGTTAAGCGAAGGGAAAGTCGTATAGTAATACCAAAGATATAAAAGCTTCCTGTCGCCTGGTATCAATGAAACTATAAGAAGCCTATGAGTAAACAAAAAAGCTGAGACACAAAAACAAATTGTAATTATTGTGAAAGCAAATAAATATAAGATGTCATATGTCATCCGGTGTTTGGCGACCCCAAGGTTTGGTCTTGCATGGCGCATCCAAAAGTTTGTTTGGTAGAGTCTGCAAAACAAAATAAGATGTCATTTGTCAAATTTAAAGCTATGTTGATTTTTTATGCGCCTAAAGACAAAGTTTATGAGCAGTCTGCAGTCAGACTAGGTCATCACTAGCCTTGATGAGGCCCACACATCAAACCGTGTGATTCTCTGATTCTGGCAACAATCATCGGTATGTTTGGCTTGAACTTGTCAATAATAATAATAATAAAAATTCACTGACGAGGCTAAGGCTACTATCCTCAAAGAGATGTGCTACACATATTTCTCTTCCTTTCTTTCTTTTTTTTTTTTCAAAATTGATGTGAGACCAATGTAACCCTAATGATAATTTTAAAGAGTGAAAAAATAAGAGAAAAATCAGGAGAAGAAATATAGCATTTTCCCTGCCCCAATTAATCCAAAGACAGAGTTAATAATCATGGTGTTCATCACACTCCCAAACCACAAAACCCAAATCCAGAGTTGATTATCAGCTTTATTTATTTTGTCTTTCTGCCCCTAGTCTTGGATGCTTTGTCTTTATTTTATTCTTATTTTTTTCTGAATATGAATAGGCCTTTTCGTCTTTTGGTTTCAGACAAAGTGTCCAACAAAAGAGATATGAGTTAGAAACTAATTAAGGGTAAGAGACTAATTAAAGGAAAGTCGTTCGTTGGAATTTTGTTTGTCGTAGAAAGGGACATGTGGCGGCCGAATGAAGGAGAGTGGCCGGAAACGGGGTGCTCCTTCAATTCACCATGCCCAACATGCATGCATGGTGTTTTTGCCACTTGAAAAAAAGAACCCCAGAAGTTTGCTAACGCGCGCATATATGGTCTTAATTTGGTGCCTGCAATTGGGCCGCCCAATGAAAGCCCAAACTGTAACCGAAGATGCCGGCGGTCATTGTTCAGTTTGAAAATATTGAACAACCTAACAAAAAAATGGATAAAAAAATGTAAATATGATAGAAAGAGAGAGCCCCTCCAATATATTCATTTCCCATTTCGATCAAAAGACAGGTAGTACAAGCCAATCACTTGAGAAATAGAAGTTCTTATTAAATGATAGTTTCCTTGCAGACATCCGAATCAGGGTTTACATAGAAAAATGCAATCTTCAAATAGCATACACCCACACATACATATACAACACAAACAATAATAAATGAGATGAAGATCAAATTAAAGTTTTGAAATCAATTCAAAGTCTTGATTTGATCCTTTCCTTCTTTGCCCTTCCTTGCTCAAAATCCCTTGATTGCCTTACCTTTAGCAATTTTTTTATTTTTTTATTTTTTTTTATTTTATTTTTTCATTTGACTTGCATATTCAAATTATCTAGTCGGCCTCTTTCACTAGCTAGAAAAGCCTACCATTATATATGTGGCCGAAAAAGAAATCTAGACCAGTATGTTGAGCAGATTATATCAGCCCAAAGATCATAGTGTAGCAAAACAAATATAGCAATTGGGACACTAGCCGAACAGATTATAACAATTGGAGTCCATGTCATTTTGCTGTTATAGACTAAAAAACATATTGCACTGAAGGCTAATACCATGCCTGCTATAGAGATGAAGAGCGCCACAAGTCCAAACACCAATTTTGTAGATAATGACTTGAGAAAATCTGTTTCTATATAACGTGATGTGAGAATTGATAAGAAGATTAATATCGAAGTTGAAGAGGAGAAAAATGCTATTGTATCTGATATGAAGAATACCATAAGCCTGTTACATTTCAAATAAATTGGAGTGTTAGTTTCTTGATTGTTGCCACCTGGGATAGTGAAGACTGCAGTCAAAACCACAGTGGCAATCAATGTTGCCACAAGCAAGCAATAGTTTGTCGTGTCCTTCATCCACTTTTCCCCATTTTCGTTTAAATCTTTACGCGTCCTTATAAAGACATCTCTAGGTGTTTCACTAGTTGAATTCTTCTTGTTCAGGTATGAAGGCGACAGAATCTTTTCTATCTCCCACGGTGACCAAGTTATAAATTAATAAGTGAAAGTGCAACTTATACACATGCAATGAGAAGAAAAAGAAGTTGAAATAATATTAAGACTCACCTTAAACCACAACAACTCTCGCTGCATTTGAAGGGCACTTCTGATACAATATTTAGTCGATCCGAAGGAGCCAATCGTCCAGCTAAGTGCAGCATGTTATCTTCGTTTTCAACAGTATACATTGCAAGGTAATCCTTGCTACTTCCTATCTCATATATAAGATTGAAAACACTCTTGTGCCAATATAAAACAGCAACGTGAAATAAACTTCCATATGTTTTGTCTACTTGCCATATGCACTACAAGAAATTAGCTCTTTAGGGGCGACTTTAAGTCGCCCCTAAAGACCCCTAAAGACCCCAAAGTGGACGCTGTTGGCAACAGCGTCCACTTTTCGACCCTAAAAGTGTCGACCCTAATAGTCCGACCCTAATGATCAAATGTCTGATCATCAGGGTCCACTTAAAAGTCGACCCTAATGATCACTTTTAGCGTCCACTTTATCGCCCCTAAAAGTCGCAATATTTGGACCCTAAAGATGATGTAAACGGAAGCGAAAGTCGACCCTAATAGTCAAGCAATAGCGTCCACTTTTAGTTAACCATTAGCGTCGACTTTATGGACCCTAATATCCCTTTTAAAAAAATAATAATAATAACTATTAGCGTCCAAATAAAAGTGGACGCTGATAGTTAAACCATTAGCGTCCACTTTTGTGGACGCTAATGGTCCTAAAAAATTAAAAAAAAAACTAACTATCAGCGTCCACTTAGAGTCGACCCTAATGATGACTTTTAGCGTCCACTTTGTCGACGCTAATCGTTGACCATTAGCGTCCACAGTTGTGGACGCTAATGGTCCAAAAATATTAAAAAAAAAATTGACTATCAGCGTCCACTTTGAAGTGGACGCTGATTAGTTGACCATTAGCGTCGACAATTGTCGACCCTAATGCTCCTTAAAAAAAAAAAAAAAAAAAGCTGCGATCGATCGCACACTTGTGTGCGATCGATCGCATCATCAGTAGGTTTTCAAAATTTGGAGATCGATCGCACTTGGAGTGAGATCGATCGCAATTTTCCGAAAACCTACTGATGCTGCGATCGATCGCACTCCAAGTGCGATCGATCGCAGCATCAGTAGGTTTTCAAAATTTGGAGATGCAATTTTCCGAAAACCTACTGATGCTGCGATCGATCGTACTCCAAGTGCGATCGATCGCAGCATCAGTAGGTTTTCAAAATTTAGAGATCGATCGCAATTTTCCGAAAACCTACTGATGCTGCGATCGATCGCACTCCAAGTGCGATCGATCGCAGCATCAGTAGGTTTTCGAAATTTTGGGATCGATCGCACTTGGGATTGCGATCGATCGCAGCATCAGTACGTTTTCTAATGATTTCCAGTTCAAGTGATTCTCAATTCACACAAATAACATCAAAAAAGCAACTGACTAGTCTTAGCAAAAAGAGTCACTAATAGAGTAAGATCTTGATGGCTTAAAATATATCATATTTGTAACTCTGACAAATGACAACTAAAACGCCAAAGTGCAGTCCATTCTTATCCATGCAACACATATCAATGATGTTAAAAATTAGACTTTTAGTCAGCTCATTATTTATCAACCCACTTAACTTGTCTCAAGAGTCATGGAGAGATGAAGACCACATGAAATTAGTCAAAATACAACCACCAACCTCTTGTTGAATGTGGACACCGAAATCTCCAAATACAATGTTCCCAGACGCATCTTTAGCATTAGTTTTCTGAATAAAATTCTGCATCAAAAAACAATAACATACTGAATTTTACTCTTCATCTTGGGGAAAAATATAATGAAGAAGTTATAAGATCTATGCAATGCAATGAAATGAACACAGGCAGTTTTTCACAGTATTTCATGAAGCCAAAAAAGAACTGCACAATTTAAATCTCCTGATCAATTAATAGTATTCAACCCAAAAGCGAAAATATGAATTCCTTACGTAACTCACCTGCCGTGCTCCCTCTGCGACACAAATAACAGCCGAACCCTTTGTCTCAATCAGGTATTTCAGATGACTCAAAACACCATGAGGCCCGTGCAAATTAAAAGATACCTTAGATGTGCATATCAGTAGAATCAGTAACAGCTCACAAAGATAACTATCCAATTAATTGCTAGTAATAAGTACCTCATGAATCAAACATATGTCAATTTGTCCACTAGCTAGGGATGCATGCATAGCTATATATCTACTGCTACGGCCCATCAATTTCACAATGCCAACACCATGATAAGCATTGTGCGCCTAACAAGATTGAGGCCAAAAAAAAAAGTTCACTATGAAGAAACCAACACTAAAAGAATTCAGCAGGAAAACTTATCCGGAGAAACATAACTCCATGCATGGGCAAATAAAATGCACGTAGAGTACCTCTATAAGAAACATTGCATTTATGTTTAAGTACACAACAACATTCTTTGATGAATCAATTAATATATGAAATAATCGAACTAATCTAAATGCCCACAAGAAACATAACTCAAAATGACTAACCTCATCAAAATCATAAAAAATATGTGAGAACTGCCCCATTAACCAAACCTGCCAAGGGAGAAAACTATTAAATATATGTTTTACAATTCATGGGCAGCAAAATTCCAAAACCCAAAATAAAGTACTTATCTGCATTCTCTTCCTTGCCAATTCATCCTCATAAGCAATTTGAGTAATCTACCACAATGAACCAATATATAACATCAAAGACAATGAAAATGAAACCCAAAATGATAGAGAAAGAGATACTAAAAATGTGTTTCTTCATGAAATATATTAAAGCGAGAACCTGCTTGGGCGGTTTAACTTTCTTGTACTCTTGTCATCCTGCATACACTTAAAAATAAAATTTAGAAAGATATTATTACTCCCTTGCATTGTTTACTCAAAGTTCTTTAACCTTGATAACCATGTCAAGGGAGATTTACTAACTCAAAAGTTGTTGAACCAAAAATTTTGCGAATATCTTAATATAATATAAACCAAATAAAAAGTACCAACAGATATACATTACCAAACAGATCACGATCAACAAATAGTCAAATACACATTAGCAAATAGAAAGTACCAACAACTATCCAAATACATAGTATCAAAAAATATATCACAAATAGATGCTATCAAAGAGTACATCCTAAATAAAGTTATTCCAAAGCTCCCTCAATTGTTGGCTTCACTTGATGCACCTCCAAGCAAGCTCCCTCCAGACCTAATAGAATAAAATTTCATATAATGATCAATAAGCTTTTTAACGATTACTTAGTATGTGTGTTTTTGTAAAATTAATGCATCGGTAAAGTTTCACTAACCCTCCAATACGTGACATTAAGAACTCAACAGTGGCTTTTAATTTGTTCGTTTCCTCAACGTTGGCTTGCAAATTCTCTCTGTACTGATGAAGTTCAATTCTAGTCTGTTGAAGCTCGCTTTGAGTATCTTCTTGTCTTTTCCTACACTCATCGTGGTTGTCGAAGTGGGTGAATGCTTGAGATGAAGTTCTTAAAGGGGTAGGAATAAGACCGCATCCCATTCCTCTAACGTGCCCAGTTCGTCGGCCCCCTAGTACTTGTGTGACTATTTCTTGCATTCGGTCATCCACACTTGTTCCCTCCACATTGCCTTCCTCTAAGGCCTCACTGGTTGTTAATTCTTGCATTTGAAGCTGCACAAGTCATAGTTGGCCTTAGTTTAACATATACTTCATGCAAGTTTACTATTCATGTTCTTCACTAATCAACTTAATGATCGGAGCGTAAACAATTACTTACATATAGACTTTTGCATTTGTCGTTCACAAACTGTTTATCCTTTTTTCTTGTATGGGTAACCTCATACAGTTCAACAGGATTAGGCTTCACTTTTGTTTCTTGTTCCTACACATAATACATATAATCAAAGTTTACACTAAATAACGTTACTTTCATTAAATTATGGTACGAGATACTTACCTTTTTGTAAATGACATTGACAAATGAACAAGTCCCAGCTGTGTGATTTGTTTCCAATTTGCTTCTGTTTAGGGTATTTCGTTCAGACTTTTTCTATGAAATTTGGAAAGAAAAAAAAAACACAATTATTCATAAAATGTCTTCAAGTGCATGCAAATTATATCAATTTGAATATTCTAATCAGTATAATAATATATATTTACCTTCCATTTACCGTCATCAAATGAGTCACATATTAGGTTCCACTGTTGAGGACCATACCCTGCTGGCACGTTTTCCCTCCCAATAGCCTTAGCCTTGGCAATCCCCTCATCATCGTCTTTATCAATGCCGTCAAAATATTTCTTGTAATGATCCCTATACAAGTTCGAACGAAGCCTAGCATATGCACGACCCAATTTACTTTCAACAGCTTTGATGTGCTCGTATCGTTCCATATTCAGTGCGAAGTTTGACTAATACATAATAGATAAGAAAACAATGGTAAAAAATGTGTCACATTAATTTTCCATACGAAACATATTATTAAACATTACATTGATATTCATACCTGAACATGAAACAACAACTTGCTCTTTTCTTCAGCTGGGACCTTTTTCCATTCACTGTGATGGAGTTCGCACATGTTACGAATAATCTCCCCAATCTTGCTTGCAAACCATGATGCATTCTCGCCTACAGGTGCCCGGTGTCTATTTGGGATGTTTAGCACTACGGGACCATGCTTAAGTACGTGGTCACTCAACTTCTTACACTTGGCCTTACCCCTTACACTTCTGACAGACGTGGTAGCTGTTATGCAAAACATGGTAACGTAGTAAGTTATATTTGGAAAAGTATATTGTCAAATGTCTATAACAAACCAAAATAATACAAAAATAACAGTTCATAAATGTAAAATTCATGAACTTACAAGATGCAGTAGGGGCGGCTCCCTGTGAATCCAATCCTGCCACTGAGTGAATAGGATTATTAGACTCATGCGAAGGATGCCCATCCACTGACTCGAGGAGGAGGGGGGGCGAGGGCGACACATGCATATCTGTATCACCAAACCCAGAATTGAGAGTCGGACTCTCATGCTCGTCAATAAGGCCCCGGCCTTGACCTTGGCCTCGGCCTCGGCCTCGTGCTGCTGGAACACGTTTGCGTCCTGTTGTTGTCATTGTTATGATCAATCTGCTAACAAGTCAAAAACCACAAAATTATATTAGTCAATTTATAACCATATAGCATGTTCAATATTTTTGACAAACATACAATAATCATGCTAGTAAAAAATAAAAAATAAAAACACCACAATATATATATATATATATATATAGAGAGAGAGAGAGAGAGAGAGAGAGAGAGAGCATCAATTTCATTAAATATGCTAATACACTTTGTACTTACACCAAATTTGAGCTTATGTGTTCAACACATTTCATCATCAGATTCATATTCAGAATCTGTAGCACTGTTACTTGAAGATGATTGTTCGTGTTCAGAGTCCTCTTCGTGTTCAGAGTCTATATCGTTGTCGCTACATAACTCCTCTTCCTCATCAAAGTTTGTATAATGGTCCTCGTCTGGCAAGTTATCGTTGGCAAACATGCTTGCATCAAGTTGAATATATAATTCGTCAATTGCTATTGTCGCATCATCTCTACGTAATTGAGTGGAGGCTTCAACATTCGCTTCATCAACAAAGACCATATTACCCCCAACACATTCACCTTCCTGGTATACGTCATCACTGAGTCTTTGGTCATCTTCTGTATTATCTCCCTTTTGTACTGTTGGAATATCATAGATGTCTCTATTGATCCACTTCTGCACCACTTTCCAATTACCACCCAATTTGGGATCATCCAAGTAAAACACTTGCGAAGCTTGACATGCTAAGATGAACGGGTCGGATTCACACCATTTACGAGAAGTATTCACAATCGTGAAGCCTTGGTCCATTCGTACTCCTGTTGCACTCCCAGTGTCCCACCAATCGCACTCAAACAAGTACACGAGATTTTGGCCAGGGTAACGTAACTCTAGAATATTTTTTAACTCACCATAATACTCCGTTATTGAGGTTTCGTCCTCACCTGAAACAGAAACACCACTGTTCTGAGTAGTACGAGTTTCTGCACATTCTTTTGTGTGATACCTAACCCCATTCACGATGCAACCTCTATACGATCTAACATGACGATCAGGCCCACATGCAAGATCATATAAGTGTTTTGAGTCATTGGCTGCAGTACGCCCACTATTGTATAAACGTTTATGGAACCAACGTTCAAAGTTAGCTTCATGCTTTTTATCAATGTCACGGCCGCCTTCTCTTTTGATCATATTATAATGTTCACTGCATGAAAAATAAACGTATTGGTAAATGATCATCAACCCTACAATTATAACATGTCGTAACAAGTAAAACACAAAGGCCATTACTAAACTTACTCCAAATATGAGGCCGTTTCGTTACAATTGGTAAGCACATACCATCGTGCCCTAGCAAAATCATTAGCATCCAGTGTTACTAATTTACCTGCTCCTAAGGGCCGAACTCGTTGGGAGAACACATCCAAGCGCTGGCTCAATTCTACAACATCAACGTCAACATTTCTCCGTTCACGGTTCCATCTTGTCTCAATCCCCCGAAGGTACCTGGAACAGAAGGTCAAGCTCTCCTCAGCTAAGTAACACTCGACAATAGACCCCTCTGGACGCGCTTTGTTACGCGTCCACTTCTTATATCTTCCAAGTTCTCTTTCGAACGGATACATCCAACGGTTTTGTACGGGACCAGCAAGCTCGGCCTCCCGAGGTAAATGAAGTGCTAGATGGATCATAACATCAAAAAAAGCTGGCGGAAATATTTTTTCCATTTTGCATAAAATTGTTACAATGTCGACTTTCATTTGTTTTAGGATATCAACTTTCAACGTCCGTGCACATAACTGCGTAAAAAATGTACTAAACTCGGTCAATGTTGTTCGTATTTCCGACGTAGAGAAATTTCGAATTGCAACAGGAAGCAAGCGCTGTAAGAAGACATGACAATCGTGGCTTTTCATACCCGAAATTTTACCAGGCAGCTTGTTCACACATCGACCAATGTTAGATGCATACCCGTCAGGAAATTTAACACCTTTCAACCACTCACATAAACTCTTCTTCTCATCTCTTGTCAAGGTGTACTTCGCAAGTGGCATCCTATAAGTTTCACCATTTGGCTGCACATGCAATTCTTTACGTATACCCATCAACTGTAAATCTCTTCGTGCCTTGACTGTGTCCTTGGTCTTCCCATCGATATTCATCAACGTACCTAAGATACTTTCACATATGTTCTTCTCAATATGCATTACATCTAAATTATGACGTAGTTTCAAGCTTGACCAATAAGGCAACTCAAAGAAAATACTTCTCTTCTTCCAATTCAACACAACATCTGTGTTCTTTCTCTTTCTCCCGCTTGTTTTTCGAAATTGCAAACCCTCAGCATCTCTTAGCTGTTTCAACAATTGACTTCCAGACAATTCTTCAGGTTGCAATCTATGCTCCTCTGTACCATCGAACAAATCTCCTCTTTTGCGCCATGGATGCTCTTGAGGAAGCCACCGACGATGACACATGAAGCACACCTTATGCCCATACTTCAAATACCTGAACGATGTATCCTTATTACATACTGGACATGCAAGCTTTCCAATTGTAGACCACCCAGATAATTTTCCATATGCAGGAAAATCATTTATAGTCCATAGTAATGTCGCATGCAATTGAAATGTCTCTTTCTTTGATGCATCGTACACGCGTATGCCTTCATTCCATAAATCTTTCAAGTCATCAACCAATGGCCGCAAATATACATCAATATTCTTTCCAGGATCTGAAGGCCCTGGGATAATAAGGGGCAACATCAAATTTGGACTCTTCATACACATCCACGGAGGGAGATTGTACACCGTTAACATTACTGCCCATATGCTATATGTTGTACTCATATTACCATATGGGTTGAAACCATCACTTGCTAAGCCAAGCCGCACGTTGCGGGAATCACTTGCAAACCACTCATGTCTTTTATCAAACTCTTTCCATACAATAGAATCGGCGGGGTGTCTGAGAGTATTGCCATCATCTTCTCGACCTTCTTTGTGCCACCGCATTTCCTTGGCCATTTCTTTTGTCATAAACAACCGTTGTAACCTCGATTTTATTGGGAAATACCGTAAGACCTTTTGAGGAATATTACTTTTTCTGCCTTTGCCATCAATCCATCTTGAATTGTTGCACTTTGGGCATACCACTTTGTCTGCATGTTCTTTCCAAAAAAGCACACAACCATTCTTGCATGCGTGTATCTTATCGTAACCGAATCCCAAGTGTCGCCTAAACTGTATTGCTTCTCTATACGAGCGTGGCAATGTCTCTCCATCTGGGAGGGCCGTCTTTATCAAGTCAATCATCATATCAAACGCCTTGTTACTCATGTTGCAGAACGCCTTTATATGAAGCATCTTCAGTATAAAAGCAATTTGTGTAAATTTCTTGCAGCCTGGATAAAGTTCTCGTAAACCATCTTCCCAAAATTGGTAGAAGGAGCTTGTTTGTTCGTGATTATCAGTTGTGGGGCCCTGTGAAGTAGAGGATTCTCCGATGTTAGCATCAACAAATGTCCCCATACATACATCGTCTAACAATTCTTCAACTGCATCAACCTCCTCCATCATTTCACTTGTATGTGTGTGCATGTTTGTAGAAGTGTTTTCCCTAAAATGATCTTCTTCCCCGTGAAATATCCATCTAGTGTATGTCGGAGTAAATCCATTCATATACAAGTGACCCTTCACCTCGCTAATATGAGAATAATATCGATTTGCACAATCACGGCATGGACACTTTGTCATATCACGTGAATCAACTGATTTAACTGCCATTCCCATGAATTCTTCCACACCTTTTTGAAATCGCTCTGAACATCGCGTACTTTCCCGCATCCAACTCCTATCCATATTGATGTCCCTATTAAAGGTTATTCGTTACGTACATGTACGCACACAAGGGAATTAGAAGATCAGATTCTTAAGAATTGAATTAATAGAATTAAATGGGAGGTCTGTTCTCAAATATTAAGGGAGGGAAAGTTTAAAAGGAGCATGGGTAATGAGAGAATTCTAGAAGTGGGTTACTAGTTTAGAACAAATATATACGAAATGATGCTAGCTCAATGCGATGTTACCTAAAATTACTGTTGAATTTAAGATGATTATTATTAATTTTTAATTTATTGATACGAAATGATGCTAGCTCAATGCGTCTCCTATAACCTCACTGCGATCTTTCACCTTTCGGACACGCAGCACAGGATCTGAACATTAAATACCTCTGCACCAACGTAATCTTCTTGTCCTAAGCCTATATACACTTGCACATACGTAATCATTACTCACGAAGAAAATCTTTCTCCTTTATCGATTGAGTTATTTATAGATTGAGTTATTTATAGATTGAGTTTTTTGAAAATTTGACAAATACTAACACATAAACTTAGTGAAATAAAAATGTAGTATACAACATTACTCTTCTAAAAATAATAAGTGCCAATTATAATTTTGGACATGTAATACCCTTTATATATAGGAGATAAATTTCCTCCAACCTACTTTAATAAATGCCAAGTGTCATTTTTCACATTTTTTAAAAATATTTTAAGAGTCATTTATTGTCATTCCACTAATCTATGAACCCAAACATTAAATTTTGAGAAATTCAAACATGTTGAATGACACTTATCACTTATTATATATATATATATGTGTGTGTGTGTCCACACAAGATCTACTAAAATTTTTAGGAAGTTTCAATTTTTGGAATTTTAAATTTAGGCCGTCCATTTTTCATTTAATGGTCATTATTCTGTCACGTGTCACATTACTAATAAAATCATTATTTATTATTTGATTAGTAGTGGGACATGTGGTAAAATAATGACCATTGAATAGAAAATGAACGACCTAGATCTGAAATTTTATAAGCCGAAATTCTCCTAAAAATTTTAGTGGATCCAAATCTGAGCCAGAGAGGGATTCAAATTAAACATTTTTACTTTATGATGCGTGATTTTTAACCAATTTATTGGACACAAAGGATAAAACAAAAGCATTAAGATGGATAATTGTAGGATAATTTATTCTTTATTTTTTCACCTAAAATTTTCAATAATTTTTTAACTGATTCCAATTTTCATATAAGATTTAGACAGGAGTAGGTTTCCTAGTTTCATAGTTTAACTAGAATTTCTATAGAGAATTTCTATAGAGACTCTAAAATCCCATTTTAAATAGGATTTCTAAGGGGATAAGAAAACCTAGTTTAAATAGAACCTTCACCATATTTGTTTTCCTAGTTTGACTAGGATTATTATCTGACCTAGAATTCTTAACGAGATTAAGACTTTAATCCAATTTTAGAAAGTTTTAATAAGGCAAGGCCATCACAATTTTTTTATGGAAACTCAATATTTCAAAATATCAAGTGAGAAAGAGAATCAATCTCACCGCCTCTATTGTTGTTGTATAATAATGTAAAGTAAGGCACATTGCCTTAACCATGAGTCATACTCCCTGTGGAAGGTGTTTTTACTTTACGAATTACAAAGATAGACTTTTTTAAGATAGATGGATGTGATTAACATTGGAAACAACCACGCTATTGTGGAGTTACTCGAGAATTACATTGAATCTATATGATGGTATACACTTGACTAATTTAAGATAATAACCTCCTTGTGAAGTTCTTGTTATCTTAAACTTTAGAGGCTAAAGGAAGAGCGGCAAATTATTATGATTTGGGATGAGCAACCTAAATGACAATAATAATGAGAATAGTTATTACCTAATTATAGTAGTTGATGTTACCTCCTTGCGAAGGATTATTAGTTGTTGGATTAAGTTATCCGTTGCCTTCTAATATATTATGGCTATTAAGGTTCCATATCATATTGTTTTGTTTACAAAATTGATATGCCCTAATTATCTTTGAAAATTAGGGCAGGATCTGAACATTAAATACCTCTGCAGTACCAGAAACCCAATGTGAGGAACAAAGCAAACTGCGATCGATCACAGGATCGATCGCAGGATCGATCGCAGGATCGATCGCAGGATCAGTAGCTCAAACTGAGAATCAGAGCACTCTGCGATCGATCGCAGGCCTGATGCGATCGATCGCAGATAGGCGTTTGCAGAACATCTTCCTGCTTCTGTGGACACAAATAGAGGACCTTCCTGCTTCTTTTTTTTTTCAGTTCATATGCTCTTATACACCAGACATTTAGAGGACCTTAAAGTCCTATAAGTCCAATAGTCCACTATCTATCTTCCAACCAACCACTATAAGTCCACTATCTATCTTCCAACCAACCACTATAAGTCCAATAGTCCTTTAAGTCCAATAGTCCAATAGTCCACTATCTATCTTGGATGAAATAACATCCAAGATCTCACAACATTTGTGCAAATTATCACAATCAACCAACCAACCACTATAAGTCCACTATCTATCTTCCAACCAACCACTATAAGTCCAATAGTCCAATAGTCCACTATCTATCTTGGATGAAATAACATCCAAGATCTCACAACATTTGTGCAAATTATCACAATCAACCAACCAACCACTATAAGTCCAATAGTCCACTATCTATCTTCCAATTAAATGTATATAGAGGTTCATGAGAAATGAAGCAATATAAGATGGTGTAAAAAAATATAAGATGGTGTAAAAAGCAACAAGTAGACAATCAAACGTATCATCTAAAACCTCTATTAGAATTTGAATTTACAAGCAATTTCATGAGAAATGAAGCAATATTGTGAAACTAATTCATTATTTACCCATTCTTGAGCTATTAGAGTTTGCATTTACAAGCAATTTCATGATAAATGAAGCAATATTGTGAAACTAATTCATTTGAGAATGGGTAAAGAAATATTGTGAAACTAATTCATTATTAACCCATTCTTGAGCTATTAGAGTTTGAATTTATAAGAATTGTGATAACTTTCTTTACCCATTCTTGCCCCTTTTCTTTACCCATTTCTTCAAATCACAATTCATGGATATTATTGAGTGATTGAGAGGCATTTAAGGTTTGCAAGGGTTTAGGAGAAACTCATACCTGAGAGAGCTACAAGAGAGTTACGTTCACTGGAGTGAGAGCTGGCAGTGAGAGAGGTGCGCCGGAAACAGCTGCCGGAGAGAGAGAAACTTGCGTGGAGTGAGTGAGAGAGAGAGAGAGCTCGAGAGAGAGGGAGGGAGAGAGTGAGAGTGAGCTCGAGAGAGTGAGAGAGTCAGATTGAGAGAAAGCGTGAGAGTGAGAGTGAGAGTGAGAGACAGCGTGAGAGTGGGGAGAGGAATGGCGGGAGGTCTTCAGTGCAAGTGAAAATAAACAGTTCCCAAAATTTTAGAACCCCCGCCACTTTTGCCACTTTTAGTTCTGAAATTCTTTTGTGAAATTTAGTTCTGAAATTCTTTTAGACAGATACCACTTTTAGTTCTGCAAAATTTAGTTCACAAAAAAGCTATTGGTAAACTTTTTTGTGCAGCTAAATATTTGGGGTATTTTATTTACAAAAAAAAAAAAAAGAGAAAAATATAAATAACTACAGTAGCTTGTCAAACTATCAAATTGTATCAAAAAGTCTACTTATTTTGTTATATTTTTATAATACCCCTATTCTTTTAACAAAGTAAAATCAAATGTACGGTTCTTTAGATATTTTAAAAAAATAAACAGTTTATTCCCTGAAGTCAAATTTTGTACCTTTAATTTTACTTTAATACGATATGAAGAAATTTGTAATTGAGGTAAACTACAATGATTAATTATTTATTATTTCTTCCAAAAAACATTTAATAAAAATAACACACGGATATCCTACGTGAATCAATTCTATTGCAATTTACAAGATGATGCAAAAGCAATCCCGAATAAAAAAAAAAAAAAAAGATTAAAAAATAATATTTAATAAAATAAAGAATATGGAGTTGGTATTAAAAAATTAGTAGCTAAAATATAGAATTGTGCTTTGACTAGGTAGAATACATCTTACTGCTGAAGATGCTCTTGAAAGTTCATTGTAGCAGTAATAGGAAAATCTTCTATTTTACAGTGTCTATTGGAGCAAGAAAAGTTAACAAAATAACTAAATTTAACTAAAAAGCTAGTTTAAAAATACTACTGGAGATGCTCTAAATTTTAATATTTTTTAAAATGTGTGTGTGTGTGTTTTATTTTTTTGCTTTGGTTGTAATATAATATAAAATTAAAAGTAGTTTTTAGTATTTTATATATTGAGATATTTTGTTATTGTTTTTAAATTTTTGTTAAAAAAACAAAAAAAATGGCCTGATACGTGGACAGTTGAAGATTAGATTAGTGTTGGAGACAGATGCCCTGATTTGTCAATAAAGGGAAATTCAAAAAGAAAAGAAAAAATTGCACTAGAATTATAGAATGAGAGAAGTGAAAAATAATAAAAAATGAAGTAAATAAATATGACACTAATTTGTATGTTTATTAGGATCGATCGGATCGGATGTTTGATAGATCAAAAATGAAGTAAATAAATTATAACACTAATAGGATATCCGTGCGATCAATCGAACTAATTCATTAGGATCGATCGGATGTTTGATCGATCATTTAATCATACCGCGATCAATCGAACTAATTCATTAGGATCGATCGGATGTTTGATCGATCATTTAATCATACCGCGATCAATCGAACTAATTCATTAGGATCGATCGGATGTTTGATCGATCATTTAATCATACCGCGATCAATCGAACTAATTCATTAGGATCGATCGGATGTTTGATCGATCATTTAATCATACCGCGATCAATCGAACTAATTCATTAGGATCGATCGGATGTTTGATCGATCATTTAATCATACCGCGATCAATCGAACTAATTCATTAGGATCGATCGGATGTTTGATCGATCATTTAATCATATCGCGATCAACCGAACTAATTCATTAGGATCGATCGGATGTTTGATCGATCATTTAATCATATCGCGATCAATCGAACTAATTCATTAGGATCGACCGGATGTTTGATCGATCATTTAATCATATCGCGATCAATCGAATTAATTCATTAGGATCGACCGGATGTTTGATCGATCATTTAATCATATCGCGATCAATCGAACTAATTCATTAGGATCGACCGGATGTTTGATCGAACGATTGATCCTATCGCGATCAATCGAACTAATATGTAATAGTATCGATCGGAATTGATTTTAGCATATGTTTGATTGAACCTTCAATCATGTCAAGTTTTATTGATTGTATCTCGATCAATTTAAGTAATGCACTAATATAATAGAAAATGCTTAGAGTTCAATTCAATGTTCGATCGAACATTTAATTTGTTTGAATTTTGTTCGATTATTTGATGTTATCACGATCGATCTTACGAATGCACTAGGTTGGACCAATTGGATGTCTAATCAAACATTCAATTTCAATTGTTTCAAGTTTGATCTCACATTTGATCATATCATAATCGAAGTTGTTGTACATTATGCAATAAAAATTAAAAAAAATAATAATTGCATAAAATATATATATATATATATATATATGTGTGTGTGTGTATAGTGATTCTGTGATTGCGATCGATCGCACATTGGGTGCGATCGATCGCAATCACAGAATCAACACGCGGATCCTTGGCCGAGTGCGATCGATCGCACTATGTGTGCGATCGATCGCACTCGGACAGCACACCACGTGACCTATTTTAGGTCACTTTCCCCCCACCCCACAAAAATTTTCTTCTTCCCCCTGCGCCGTACACCTCTCCAAGGCTTGGTCCACGCACCTCCGGCACAACTGACTCGTCCACCATTGCCAATCACTTCTACCACACAACCACCACACGGTTGTCTTCTCCGACAACCATACCAGGTACTTTTCACCACCTCTAGTACTTTACACCCCATTCCCCATTCCCATCAACACCCCAACCACGAGCACCTTCACGAGATTTTTTTTTTTCTCATATTTGTGCAATTGTGGGTGTTCATCCACCCACATTGCTTTGTTGTGGTTGGGTTTGGATGCTTTTGCAGGGGGTTTTGAGCGAAGTTGTGTTGGTTTGCAATTTTGCCTATCTCTAGTGCACGCCAGGTGTTCGACAAAAGTCCCCAATCAAGCTCATCATGCCAAGAACTCGAGCTTCGTCCTCCCGAGGGTCTGATACCCGAGCCATTTCTCCCCCGCCCACTTTTGCGGAACGGGAGCTGCTATTTGAGACCACTTTCGCCATTCGCGAAGACTTTGAAAATCTTGAGGGGACTCAATGGGCGGTCGCCGAGTTCAAGCGACGGGGGCTAAAGAAGCTTTTCAAGCCGGTCACCCCCACTGCTTACAGAAAATTGGTGATCGAGTTTTATGTCCACCTATCTCATGACTGCAGGAAGATAGCTGCCCTCTCTTCGAAAGTGCAAGGCAAAGCTATTGACATAACACGGGCCGACATTGCTGCTGCCCTTCAATGCAATGATGAGCAACCTCCAGAAGCCGCACAACTTGCTGACCAACCGGACAGCTTCTACGTGGCGGAAATTATTGACGACATGTGCGAAGGGATGTATGCCGATGCCCACCATAATGCCGCCAGCCGATCAAAGCTACCTCAACGGCTTTGGTTTGTGGACTCCGTATTACACCGTAATGCGTTTCCCTTGGGGCACAAAAGTCAGAGGCGGGATCAATTTCTTCAAGCACTCTACGCCTTCCATAAAGGTGCTTGGTACAACATTCTCGACATAATTTGGAGGCAAATTTACAAATTTTGGAATGGGGTGCACGTTGGAGGAGCGGGGTCCACACATTCATGGGGGTTGCCTTTCCCATACTTAATCTCCTACATCCTCCGGAAGAAAGGCGTCAAGGGTACCGCAGCTGATGAACCAGTCACTACTACTCCCATATTTGGCATTCGCCAATGGAACAAGAGCCTCTCCCACATGCCCCAGGTAGCTCCAGCACCAGCAGCTGCTGCGGAAGAGTATGAGGCCGAGCCAATGGCCGAAGATGAACCAATAGTTGATTCAGAGGCAGCTGAGGAGGAGGCCCCGAGAATTTTTCGTGAAGCACGAAACCGCTTAGTTAGTGAAGAAATAGCGGGCCTTCGGAGAGAGTTGGCTGGCCAAAGAAAGGAGGCTCGGAAAAATAACGAATCAATGGACAAACGCCTAGGCGCCTTAGAAGAATTGATGCAGTCCATTGTCAACCGGTTGCCACCACCATCTGCAGGAGCATCATCTTCTAGACAACAGTAAGCAGGGACTATCGTCTGGCTAAAGACATTAAACTTAGCGCTCATGGGAGGCACCCCATAGTTTACCCTTTTTATTTTGTTTAGTATGTTTTAAGTTAATCTTTTTAATTGTCTTTAGTTTTGTTTCTTTTGACTTGCTTTTGTGTTTTCTTATGGGAATGACCCCGTATTTGCACATGTGGTTGGTTTTTGAATTGCAAGGTATCAATATATTTTCACTTAAAACTGAGATGAATTATTTTACGGTTTAGATTTTATTTTGTTATATTTAACAGTGTAAAATCTTTCCATAAGGTATCAATATATTCATCATATAATATATATACACTATTAGATCTGTAAAATTTAATATGAATTATGAAATGAGAATTAACTCTTCAAATTAATCCATATGTAACAACTAACCAAATGGCAAATATATACAATTTAAAATCTTTCTTTAGGAGGATGGAATCGACGGTGCATATTGTGTCACTTTATTTAAAAATTTTAAATAATGCAGTGATATATATATACACAATTTTAGTAGATGTTATTGGGCAGCAATAAAAAATATATATATATTTGAGCTTTTCTGCAGGGGTGCGACCGATTGCAATAACAGAAAGTTGGAATCAAACTTTCTGTTTCTGCGATCGATCGCACCTTGTGTGCGACCGATCGCAATAACAGAAAGTTTGATACCAACATTCTGTTACTGCGATCGATCGCACACACCAAGACGAGGGGGGGGTGGAAGCGCAGTATGCATATAGATGCAAGGGAGTAGGGGGAGAGTGATAGTATGCAACAGATAATCAAAGCAAATAAAACCGTCCAAGAAGGCGGTATGACAGTTGTATAATCAAAATATAAAACTTGATATTAAAAACAGATAGAGGAATCAAAACATATAATCGTTATAGATTATGTGATAAAACCTTTACAAGAGTAAGCGTTAGGACTTACTGAAGTAATGGACAAAGAAGGAGAAGAAGAAGAATCTGAAGGGGAAGCAGGAGAATTTTGAGGAATCACAGTTGAACCTCTGAAAAAACTCTGCCTTACAATGGGGAAGGGGAGCCCGTTATATAGGCTGAAGAAAAGCATAAAACAGTAAATTACAATCATGAGCCGCGTTCATGCGGTCAAACAAAAAACAGTAAAAGTAAACAGTAAAGGCACGTCTGGCGCCAGTCTGAACAGTGAAAGCATCAATCTGAAACAGTAGCTTGTCGGCACTGTAGTGTCGGCAGACAAAGCTTGAATAGTGAGTGAACAGTGCGTCTGAACAGTAATCCTGTTTGTGTCGTCCGGACATGAACAGTAAAAGTGAACAGTAGCTTGGCACAGCAACTCAAAGTAGAGATGAACAGTGATCCGTCTAAGATCAAGGGCAAACTTGTAATCTTGCAACCAGCCGTTATGGGCCGGATTTGTCGAACTGAACCTTTTGGCCGTTATGGAGCCAATCTGGGAAAACAACCTTTTGGCCGTTATGGAGCCAATCCGGGAAAACCTGAGAAAATTGAAATTTGTGGGCCGTTATGAGCCCAAACATTCACATGTCTTCCGCCCCTGGGTAGGGATAGTAGTCTTGTGAATCTTCAAGAAAAGGAGGAACCTGGAGGGGATTCTCAGCTGATGGTTTGGACGTTTCGTCTTCGTCATCATCTAAAGTATCCAGGGCAGCAAGCAGGGCTTCAATCATCTCTTTCTTCTTGGAAGGATTCTTCTTTGAAGAACTTGATGAGGCCGAATGGGAAGAAGTAGGGGAGCTTTCTTTTTCTCGTTTTGGAGAGGAGAAAGCACTGGGGGGAATTAACAAATTTGACAAAGCAGACGCCTTTGGGGCAGGAAGGGCCTTAGGGGCATGAGTCATGCTTTTAACAGCAAGGACAATGGAGTCAACTAGTGAGCATTTATCCCACCATTTGATATACCAATGTCTTTGAATTTTGTCTTCTGAAAGTTGGTATTGCCATTTCAGAATCCAAGGAATTTTGAATTTTTTAACAAAATGGAGCATCGGGAGAAACTTAGCTCCATAAGTATCAATCTTGTAGTTGCTTCGAAATAATTGGAAAGCATCAACAAGTTGAAGGGGGAGAACATCAGGGAGAAGACCAAATTGATTCCACCACCTAGCAAACCATAGTGGAAGGATACCGCAGAAGTCTTTATCGAAACTGACAAACCAAGAATGTTCAAATTTCGAGGTTTGGTGAAGCAAGAATTTAAAATGAGCATCAATGTAATCATAATAATTACAAGGAATATTAAACCCGTTAAGGGACCTGGAGGCAGAAGGGTGGCTACCCCATTCTTTTTCCAAAATAATTTTCTTGAAATAAACACTGTGGTAGATTGTTTTCTGAGGGTTACGAACATCCGTAATGGCCTTAAAGAAAACAGAACCTGTTTGTTTCAGGATAGCAGAATAGAAAGCTAAATTTTTCGAGGGGTGTTCTGGAATCCAATGAAAATTTGGGGGGAAATAAGAGACGGCAATATCTCCGGGGGAAAGGGTAGAGGAAACTCGATTCAATTCAATAAAAAATAAATTCTGGGAATAGGGAAGGGTCATATACTCCGACGTCTTGTCGTGTTTAATGAAAGGTGGTTTCTGGGAAGGATCCGCAAAAGGATCATAGGGAGAGGTAAGAGTACTGGAATAGGAAACCTGGAGTCCAGGATTAAAAGGGGTGAATCTGTTGGTTAAGGCAACAGATGAAAATGGAAGTGGAGAAGCAATAGGAGCAACAGAAGACTCTGACTTTATAGTCAAAGCCTTGGAAATCTTTTTCTCTTTGTCTTTTTTGCTTGCCATTGCGGCACTGCAAAAATTTTGAAAGAAAAATAATCACAATTAAAAAGGTAAAAACCTTTATAAAATATATGCAGAATAATATCAAAATTATTTTTTGCAAAACAGAAATAGTAATATGCGCCATATGCTGGGAATAGGTATGAACAAATAATTCTGGGAAAACACAACCGTTAGTGGGGTGTTTAAGCAGGATAGGATTCTGACAGGGGCAGGGTTCTTATCCAACTCTAAGACCTGGTTTTCACCAAACTTAATCCCCAATCTATTAATATCAACTTCAAACCTAGTGGAAAAAGGGATTTGAATATCAATATCAAATTTAACAGTTGACAAACCAATCTCATTAACTGAGAACGGATAAAGTAAAGCAAGAAAAGGCATTCCAAGAATTACTCTTTCACCCATATTCTTGACAAGAACAGCAGGAATGTGAAAATGAACATTATGCTGGCAAACATAAGCATTTTTTAACTCAAATTCAATGTGCATTTTGTTTCCACTCGCAGAGTCCATCTTTTGAGTAGATTTTTCAAAATATTTTGAAGGGATAAATCCTTCTTGAAAACAATTCAAATCACAACCAGAATCAATTAATGCAATAACATCAAAAGCATAATCAGGAGCAATGGAAATATGAACTTTTGAATGCCATCTGGGAGGAACAATTTTATGAATAGAACTGACAATCTTAACTTCATCGTTAGAGATAAGCTTATAACTGGATTCAGCTTCATCATCATGCTCAGAATTGTTAACGTTACTGTTAACATTTTCATTACCTGAATTTTCTGGAAATAATTGTTGAAGACCCAAAAGCAAGAGCTTTTGTTGTAAATCTTTGTTATCAGTTTTAACCATTTGCAAGTCTTTTTGCAAATCAGCAATTTCTTTCTTGATGTTACCAATCTCATGCTGCAAATCTGAGATAGTAACTACCTTTGATTTTTGGTTTGAAAATCGTTTCAAGGTATCTTCAAGAGAGATTTTAGTGTCGATAGGTTTTTCAAAATCATTAATCATGAGTTTCTTAAGTTTTTTAAGATACTCTTCTTTCAAATCAGGATTCTCAATTTTTGAAATCAAAGTCAGAAGTAAATCTTCTTGTTCTTCTGATTTTGTTAAAACATAACAATTTTTTGGATTGCAGCAGGAATCAGCGCAACCATTTTTAAAACAATTTCTGGAAATATCAGAAGCAGAATGATAATCAGAATCCGAAGAGGATGGAAGATCATCATTAGAAGAATAGTCTGAAAAATCATTGTTTTGAAAAATTCTAAAGATTTTTTGCTTTTCATGGTCATTGATGTTTAAAGCATTAATTTCTTTTTTAATTTTCTTAGGAGGTTTAGGACACTTGTCAGCATAGTGTCCAGTTTCTCCGCAATTGAAACACCTGTTTTTAGAAAAATATTTTTCAAATTTTGAATCTTTATTTTTCTTAGGTGGTTTAGAAAATTTAGGTTTATTAAATTTTCTTTTCTTGTAACTGTTGTAATATGGAGGGGGTGATTTCGCAAAAGCTTTAGATTTCTTCCTATGCGTTTTGGAAGGAGCAATAGGAGGCAATCCAAACTGTTCGCAGAAATTTCCCATTTCATACTTAGCTTTCTTGGCGTTCTTAAGCTGCTGTCTGATCATTTTTTGATCGATGCACATCTTAATGCCAAGTTTTTTGACTGTAGAGAATAAATCTCCATAGGTCAGATTTTCAAAATCAATAAGACCAGTGTCAGTACTGATCAATTCATCTTTAACTTTGTGAGCAAATAATGAAGGTAAACCATCAATAAACTTTTCTTTCCAATACGGTTTTTGACTGTCAGTTCTAACCATAACACGAGAAAGAAAAACATCTTGATACCATCTATAATCAGACATAGTTGGACATCGAAGATTGTTCAAATAATCAGAAATACGGGAAGTAATATTAGAAGGAGTCCCGACAAAATGTTTGATAATTGTATAAATTAAAGTGTTAACACCATCAGGTTCACCCATACCAATGCCATCATTGAAAATGGGTAATCCATCATCACCTCTCTTTACTGCTTTCCTGATCTGGTCTCTTCTTTCTTCAGTGAGATATTTATCCCACCAATTTCTGAGGGTACCAGTAAAACCAGTAGCAAGTAAATCCACAATATCAGATTGATTTTTACAGTGGTTGGTGAGGTAGGCATTAGCAACCATGGTCATGTGATTCATCTTGTTGAGCAGTTCTTGCTCAGATAAACCATCAATGTTCCATTCATACAATTTATCAGCAGAAACTGAGAATTGAGATTGGAGAAACCTTTCCTCAAATTGTAAATCAGGAGGAGTAGGTTTCGAATAAAAATTCTTTGTAAGGTTGACATTTCTGGACCCGTCATAGATCCTTTGGAGTTTTGGCTCCAAATCAACCTTGCCAAAGTTTTCTTCAAGAATCCTGATGTCAGAATCAGTGGACTCTTGTGAAGATTCAGAATCGGAGGAGGAGGAATGAACCTTTTTGATACCAAAATTCTGACCAGAAGAGCTGGCACGAGTGGTTTTCAAATCAGTTAATTCTGAAAGCAATTTATCGACCTTCTCAAGGTTAACTTGAGAGGATGTTTTCAAACCGGGAGATTTCTTCAAATCAGGAAGAGAAATCAAAGGTTTTTCAATCTTGGGAGGAACAGGGGATTTTTTCAAATCAACAGTGGAAGAAGAAGAAGAGGGAATTTGTTCTTCAATCCGGTCCAATTGTTGTCCCATGATATGAAGAGAATGACTAATAAAATTGTTTTGTTCGATAATTCTTCTATCGTTAGTGATAGGATCCTTATCGGCAATTTTGAAAGGAGAACATTTTACAACCAATTTGTTGACATCAAGAAGAGTATTTTCAACAGGAGGATGGGAAGCCCTAACCTGAGTTTTATCTTCTTTAACAAAAGGTCTTTTGACAACACTCAAAATATTTTCGACAGGAAAATTCTTTTGAAGATAGTCAAAAAATAGGATATGTTTTTGGGACTTAATCATCGTCTCGGTCCATTGGACTTTGATGAGATTTTGTTCCCGAACAGAATATTTGGCACGGTAAGCATGCCTCAAAGCCCGATTTTCAGCAGAAAGAAAATCTTTTGACAAAGCAGGCCAATCAATGACAGAGAAGAAATCATTGACAGGAGAAACAGCAGTTAAAACACTACACTGATGAGGGAGAGAAGCAACAAAATCAGATGCAGTGGGAGAAAGGGATCCACCTTCGTCATCCGTCTGTGGATGATTTTTGGTAGAATAAAAAGCAGATGAAACTTGGGAATGAGTAGAAATTCCTTTGAGTTTCAAATCAGGGTCAACTGGTGGAGAAAGAGGAGGAGGAGCGTCAAGAGACTCATCCACTTCTTTGTCCCGACGACGGAGTCCTTCTGAGGTTGTAGAACCAGCAAAAGAATTCCTTCGTTCGTTAACCAATAGAGGCCTTTCGAACAGAGGTCTTTCGATTCTGTTTGAAATTCCTAAATCAGAAAAATTGATCTTGACAGATCCATCCATGTATTGCTGGATGTAATCAAGATTGGTGGAATCATTAGCTACTCGAGGAGGTTTTGAAACGCCTTCCAAGAACCACTCGTTAGGGAGGTCAATCTCATCCCAGCGAATCATTTTTGGAGTTTTGATATTGGCATTCTGAGTAGAACTCTGAATTAACAAAGTAGATTCACCTGGATTCTTGATCACAGCTTGTGGATCTAGATTTGTCTTCATCAATTTATAATAAATACGGTAGATGATAGCAAGGGGTCTGCTACCTTCTTCCATATTATAACCAGAAGACTTCATGTTGAGCGTTAAAGCTTTTAAAACATGAACGTCATGCAATGCAAGAGAAATGTTTGGGAAAACATCAAAATGAACAGGACCAAGAAACAGGGACGATTGAATCAGTCCGTGAATACTGGTCTTGAAATCAAGAAATCTTGCGTCACGCAAACAAAGCAAAACAGAAGCATTAATACCGAGTCGAGTCAATGGCTTAACTGCAACTTGGACACAACCAACATGCAAAAACTTGTAACCTTTGGCAAGAGATTCGTTAATGAATTTCTTGTTAAACAAAGTCATGGATAGATCTTTGCCGGTAATAGCAAAGGTCTGTTCCACAGTTTTGACAGAAAACTGGGTTCTAAATGAACCTTTAAACCAAGAAGAAGTAGTGTAAACATCCTTAGCGTCCAGCTTAGGGATGTTCCATTTATCAAAATTTAAATTATTATCAGAATCAACAGAAAAATTTTCAAAATTAACCACGTCAGGTGGCAAACTGGACTGAGAGCTAACAGAAGAATTAGATCTCCACATTATGAAATACAAACTAAACTCAAAATTACTCACTGGGTGAAGTCTTAAAGGATCTCATCCTAGGTACTCACTCACTGTGTAAACTTCCTAAGGATCTCCTTCCTAGGCTACTAGACTATCGGCACATACCCTTGGCCTAGCCCTCTGGTGAAACTATCCACACATACCCTTGGCCTAACCCTCGGCTGAAACCAGAACTATTCACACATACCCTTGGCCTAACCCACAGATCTTCTTCACGCCCTAACGCCAACCCAGGCTTAAGCGGGACTTACTGATACCTCGACTACTGTAGTGACGGGGTGGTGAACTACCGTTCCTTACAACAAAGGTGACGGGGTGGTGGACTACCGTTCCAACAAAAGTGACGGGGTGGCAGACTACCGTCTAACAACCTAAGAACTCAACACAAAGAAGGTAAACTGGGAGGGAGGAAAGAGGAAGAGAGCAAGACATTACTCAGGGGGTTCAGAAGAGAAGGTTGCAAATCAAGGCAGCAAAGAGACCGAAACTCTTATGGCTCTGATACCAAGACGATGCCTTGATTTGTAGTGATTGTAATTTTTTGACTTGGTATCAACTTCCCACCCCCCTCGTCTTCCAAGAATATCAAAACATATCCTATTTTTTGACTATCTTCAAAAGAATTTTCCTGTCAAAAATGTTTTGAGTGTTGTCAAAAGACCATTTGTTAAAGAAGATAAATCTCAGGTTAGGGCTTCCCATCCTCCTGTTGAAAATACTCTTCTTGATGTGAACAAATTGGTTGTTAAATGTTCTCCTTTTAAAATTGCCGATAAGGATCCTATCACTAACGATAGAAGAATTATCGAACAAAACAATTTTATTAGCCATTCTCTTCATATCATGGGACAACAACTGGACCGGATTGAAGAACAAATTCCCTCTTCTTCTTCCTCTGTTGATTTGAAAAAATCACCTGTTCTTCCCAAGATTGAAAAACCTTTGATTTCTCTTCCCGATTTGAAGAAATCTCCCGGTTTGAAAACATCCTCTCAAGCTAACCTTGAGAAGGTCGACAAATTGCTTTCGGAATTAACTAATTTGGAAACCACTCGTGCCAGCTCTTCTGGTCAAAATTTCGGTATCAAAAAGGTTCATTCCTCCGATTCTGAGTCATCACAAGAGTCCACTGATTCTGACATCAGGATTCTTGAAGAAAACTTTGGCAAGGTTGATTTGGAGCCAAAACTCCAAAGGATCTATGACGGGTCCAGAAACGTCAACCTTACAAAGAATTTTTGTTCAAAACCTACTCCTCCTAATGCAACGTGTTCAGTTCTGACTAAGTCTGAAAAGCATGGTACCTCTCTTGAAAATACTTTGGAAAAGGTTTCAAAACAAAAACCCAAAGTAATTACTATCTCTGATTTACAACATGAGATTAGTAACATCAAGAAAGATATTATTGGTTTAAAGACCAAGCCAATTCCTGTTTCTGATAATATCAATTTTGTTAATTTAATTAACAAAGTCATTCCTCCCAAATGGTACTCTAACGTACATATCATTGTTTCCCCTGATTTCACTCTTGATGTCATTGCATTAATTGATTCTGGTGCTGATTTGAATTGCATTCAAGAAGGACTTGTTCCTAGCAAATATTTTGAAAAATCCACAGAACGGTTAACTTCAGCCAGTGGAAACAAACTGCATATTAAGTATGAATTGAACAATGTTCATGTCTGTCAAGATAATGTTTGTTTTCATATTCCTGCCGTTCTGGTTAAGAATATGACCGACAAAGTTATTCTTGGACTTCCTTTTATTGCCATGCTTTACCCTTTAACTGTTGACGATACTGGTGTATCAACTGCTAAGATGGGTTTTAATGTGAAATTTCATTTTGCTTCCAAACCGGATTATGATAATAATCTGAATTTGATTTCTGCCAAGCATAAACAAATCAATTTTCTCCAACAAGAATTGAAATACAAAAAGATTGCTGAACAACTTTCTGACAAGCTTCTGCAGTCAAAAATTTCTGTTTTCAATACTTTGATTATTGATTCTGTTTGCTCAGAATTTCCAAATGCTTTCTGGCATAGGAAAAAACATATTGTTTCTTTACCTTATGTTAAAGATTTTACTGAAAACAAAATTCCAACTAAAGCTAGGCCTATTCAGATGAATGCCGAAACTTTAGAATTTTGTCAAAAAGAAATTGCTGATTTACTTGATAAAGGGATTATTCGAAAGAGTAAATCTCCTTGGTCTTGTGCTGCTTTTTATGTTATGAAAAATGCTGAGTTAGAACGAGGTGCCCCTAGGTTAGTTATCAACTACAAGCCCCTCAATGATGTGCTAGAATGGATTAGGTATCCTATCCCCAATAGGAAGGATCTGGTCAGTCGTCTTAACGATGCTGTTGTCTTTTCTAAGTTTGATTTGAAGTCAGGATTTTGGCAAGTCCAGATTAAGGATAGTGATAGGTACAAAACGGCCTTTACTACCCCTTTTGGTCATTATGAATGGAATGTCATGCCTTTTGGTTTAAAGAATGCTCCAAGTGAATTTCAAAATATCATGAACGATATTTTCAATCCTTTCAGCCACTTCACAATTGTTTACATTGATGATGTCCTTGTCTTCTCAAAGTCCATTGATGAACACTGGAAACATTTGAAATCGTTTCTAGAAACCATTAAACATAACGGACTTGTTGTTTCAGCCAAAAAGATCAAACTCTTCCAAGATAAAATCAGATTTCTTGGATTTGATATTTCCAAAGGCCAAATTCGTCCTATTGACAGGGCGATTCAATTTGCTGACAAGTTTCCTGATGTTATCACTGAAAAATCTCAACTTCAGAGATTTCTTGGTTCTTTAAATTATATTGCTGATTTCTACAAGGATTTGCGAAAACATTGTAAACCTTTATTTGAAAGGCTACAAGGCAATCCTCCCCCTTGGACTGATATCCATACTTCTTTGGTTCGAGAGATTAAACTTCATGTTAAAACTCTCCCTTGTTTAGGAATTCCTTCTGACAATTCCTTCAAAATTGTTGACACAGACGCCTCTGAAATTGGATTTGGAGGTATTCTGAAACAAGTTGTTTCACCAGGATCTTCCCCCGAACAAATTGTTCGATTCCATTCTGGATCCTGGAATTCTGCGCAGATTAATTATAGTACTATAAAGAAAGAAATTCTTTCTGTTGTTTTATGCATTACTAAATTTCAGTCTGATTTGCTCAATCAAAAATTTCTTTTACGAATTGATTGCAAATCTGCCAAGTATATTTTGAAAAAAGATGTTGAAAACATTGCGTCAAAACAGATTTTTGCCAGATGGCAAGCTATTTTGAGCGTTTTTGATTTTGATATTGAATACATCAAAGGTTCAAACAATTCAATACCTGATTTTCTTACCCGTGAATTTTTGCAGTGCCACAATGGCCAGCAACAAGGGAAAGGAAAAGGTTAATTTTGTTTTAAAGCCTAAACCCTCCATTCCTCTGGACATGATTCCCCTTGATTTCCTTGGTGAACCTGTCACCCATTCCTCAACAGTGGTTGGTAAATCCCCACTAATTGTTCAGTCAGATTCTTCTGCTTTTTACAGTTATCTCCCTACTATTGTGGATTCCCAAACGGAACCCAATTCCCATTCTGGTTCTCAAACGGAACCAAATTCCAATCCTATTGTTTTATCATTTCCATGGATCACTCTACCTTTCTCTCAGTATTTATTTTCATCCCAAGATCTCTCCAGAACCCCTGGACAGTTAGCCCATAATTATTTTCCTGCTCAATTTCATTGGATTCCTGAACATCCTTTGAAAGATTTATCATTTTATACTGATATTCTTATCAAAACTAAATCCATCAAATTTAGGACTATTCCCAAAAAAGACAACCCTCAAACGGCTGTTGGGACCATTGCCTATATTGTCAAGTTTATTTCTGTTGAAGAATGGGGCTCTCACCCTTCTCGACTCCTTCCCTCTTCCAATTCCCCGATTGCATTTTCATATTATGATTATGTCAACGCCTGGTTTCGTTTCATGCTTTACCAGAACCCTGAATCCAAACATTTTTGGTTCATTACTTTTGAAGAAAACTTTGATTCCCTTCTTCCTGTTTGGTTCAAACAATGGTGGGACCATTTTGGCTTAACCATTGATGTTCTTCCCTCTCCTTTGGTTTATGCCTTCCATCTATTTGCATCACATGTAGCCTGTAAAGGCTTCATTGCCCATTTTAACCCTATATTTTCCCCTATTCTCTATTTTTCAAGAGAATTCAGAATCCCCTGGTTCCTAAAATGGAAGTATGTCAGGAATCAAGAAAAAATCGAAAGACACTGGTTCCAATGCGAAACTTGGAAAATGTCACCCAAGATTGGTCCCATTGTCAAGAAAGTTGAATTGATGACTCGCAGATATGATGCCATCGTGCCATATTCTGCTCCTCCTCCTCCTCCCCCTGTCCCCAAATATTGTTCCAAAAAGAAGCAATGGATCCAGTCTTATCTTGATTCTTTTGGTCCTCTGGATGAGAACGAAGAATGAATGATCAGACCCATTACCCTTTTCGGCAGGCCCTTAACGGCCCCCAGATTTCAGTTTTCTCAGGTTTTCCCGGTTTCCCGGATTGGCTTCTTAACGGCCAATTAGTTCAGCTCGACAATACCGGCCCATAACGGCTGATTGCAAGATTACAAGTTTGCCCTTGATCTTAGACGGATCACTGTTCATTACTACTTTGGAGTTGCTGTGCCAAGCTACTGTTCACTTTTACTGTTCATGTCCGGACGACACAAACAGGATTACTGTTCAGACGCACTGTTCACTCACTATTCAAGCTTTGTCTGCCGACACTACAGTGCCGACAAGCTACTGTTTCAGATTGATACTTTCACTGTTCAGACTGGCGCCAGACGTGCCTTTACTGTTTACTTTTACTGTTTTCTTTTTGACCGCATGAACGCGGCTCATGATTGTAATTTACTGTTTTCTACTTTTGTTTAGCCTATATAAAGGGCTCCCCTTCCCCATTGTAAGGCAGAGTTTTTTCAGAGGTTCAACTGTGATTCCTCAAAATTCTCCTGCTTCCCATTCAGATTCTTCTTCTTCTCCTTCTTTGTCCATTACTTCAGTAAGTCCTAACGCTTACTCTTGTAAAGGTTTTATCACATAATCTATAACGATTATATGTTTTGATTCCTCTATCTGTTTTTAATATCAAGTTTTATATTTTGATTATACAACTGTCATACCGCCTTCTTGGACGGTTTTATTTGCTTTGATTATCTGTTGCATACTATCACTCTCCCCCTACTCCCTTGCATCTATATGCATACTGCGCTTCCACCACCACCCCCCCCTCGTCTTGGTATCAAAGCCATAAGAGTTTCGGTCTCTTTGCTGCCTTGATTTGCAACCTTCTCTTCTGAACCCCCTGAGTAATGTCTTGCTCTCTTCCTCTTTCCTCCCTCCCAGTTTACCTTCTTTGTGTTGAGTTCTTAGGTTGTTAGATGGTAGTCTGCCACCCCGTCACTTTTGTTGGAACGGTAGTCCACCACCCCGTCACCTTTGTTGTAAGGAACGGTAGTTCACCACCCCGTCACTACAGTAGTCGAGGTATCAGTAAGTCCCGCTTAAGCCTGGGTTGGCGTTAGGGCGTGAAGAAGATCTGTGGGTTAGGCCAAGGGTATGTGTGAATAGTTCTGGTTTCAGCCGAGGGTTAGGCCAAGGGTATGTGTGGATAGTTTCACCAGAGGGCTAGGCCAAGGGTATGTGCCGATAGTCTAGTAGCCTAGGAAGGAGATCCTTAGGAAGTTTACACAGTGAGTGAGTACCTAGGATGAGATCCTTTAAGACTTCACCCAGTGAGTAATTTTGAGTTTAGTTTGTATTTCATAATGTGGAGATCTAATTCTTCTGTTAGCTCTCAGTCCAGTTTGCCACCTGACGTGGTTAATTTTGAAAATTTTTCTGTTGATTCTGATAATAATTTAAATTTTGATAAATGGAACATCCCTAAGCTGGACGCTAAGGATGTTTACACTACTTCTTCTTGGTTTAAAGGTTCATTTAGAACCCAGTTTTCTGTCAAAACTGTGGAACAGACCTTTGCTATTACCGGCAAAGATCTATCCATGACTTTGTTTAACAAGAAATTCATTAACGAATCTCTTGCCAAAGGTTACAAGTTTTTGCATGTTGGTTGTGTCCAAGTTGCAGTTAAGCCATTGACTCGACTCGGTATTAATGCTTCTGTTTTGCTTTGTTTGCGTGACGCAAGATTTCTTGATTTTAAGACCAGTATTCACGGACTGATTCAATCGTCCCTGTTTCTTGGTCCTGTTCATTTTGATGTTTTCCCAAACATTTCACTTGCATTGCATGATGTTCATGTTTTAAAAGCTTTAACGCTCAACATGAAGTCTTCTGGTTATAATATGGAAGAAGGTAGCAGACCCCTTGCTATCATCTACCGTATTTATTATAAATTGATGAAGACAAATCTAGATCCACAAGCTGTGATCAAGAATCCAGGTGAATCTACTTTGTTAATTCAGAGTTCTACTCAGAATGCCAATATCAAAACTCCAAAAATGATTCGCTGGGATGAGATTAACCTCCCCAACGAGTGGTTCTTGGAAGGCATTTCAAAACCTTCTCGAGTAGCTAATGATTCAACTAATCTTGATTACATCCAGCAATACATGGATGGATCTGTCAAGATCAATTTTTCTGATTTAGGAATTTCAAACAGAATCGAAAGACCTCTGTTCGAAAGGCCTTTATTGGTTAACGAACGAAGGAATTCTTTTGCTGGTTCCACAACCTCAGAAGGACTCCGTCGTCGGGACAAAGAAGTGGATGAGTCTCTTGACGCTCCTCCTCCTCTTTCTCCACCAGTTGACCCTGATTTGAAACTCAAAGGAATTTCTACTCATTCCCAAGTTTCATCTGCTTTTTATTCTACCAAAAATCATCCACAGACGGATGACGAAGGTGGATCTCTTTCTCCCACTGCATCTGATTTTGTTGCTTCTCTCCCTCATCAGTGTAGTGTTTTAACTGCTGTTTCTCCTATCAATGATTTCTTTTCTGTCATTGATTGGCCTGCTTTATCAAAAGATTTTAATTCTGCTGAAAATCGTGTTATGAGGCATGCTTACCGTGCAAAATATTCTGTTCGGGAACAAAATCTCATCAAAGTCCAATGGACCGAGACGATGATTAAGTCCCAAAAACATATCCTATTTTTTGACTACCTTCAAAAGAATTTCCCTGTCGAAAATATTTTGAGTGTTGTCAAAAGACCTTTTGTTAAAGAAGATAAAACTCAGGTTAGGGCTTCCCATCCTCCTGTTGAAAATACTCTTCTTGATGTCAACAAATTGGTTGTAAAATGTTCTCCTTTTAAAATTGCCGATAAGGATCCTATCACTAACGATAGAAGAATTATCGAACAAAACAATTTTATTAGCCATTCTCTTCATATCATGGGACAACAACTGGACCGGATTGAAGAACAAATTCCCTCTTCTTCTTCCTCTGTCGATTTGAAAAAATCCCCTGTTCTTCCCCCCAAGATTGAAAAACCTTTGATTTCTCTTCCCGATTTAAAGAAATCTCCCGGTTTGAAAACATCCTCTCAAGTTAACCTTGAGAAGGTCGATAAGTTGCTTTCAGAATTAACTGATTTGAAAACCACTCGTGCCAGCTCTTCTGGTCAGAATTTTGGTATCAAAAAGGTTCATTCCTCCTCCTCCGATTCTGAATCTTCACAAGAGTCCACTGATTCTGACATCAGGATTCTTGAAGAAAACTTTGGCAAGGTTGATTTGGAGCCAAAACTCCAAAGGATCTATGACGGGTCCAGAAATGTCAACCTTACAAAGAATTTTTATTCGAAACCTACTCCTCCTGATTTACAATTTTAGGTAAGGTTTCTCCAATCTCAATTCTCAGTTTCTGCTGATAAATTGTATGAATGGAACATTGATGGTTTATCTGAGCAAGAACTGCTCAACAAGATGAATCACATGACCATGGTTGCTAATGCCTACCTCACCAACCACAGTAAAAATCAATCTGATATTGTGGATTTACTTGCTACTGGTTTTACTGGTACCTCAGAAATTGGTGGGATAAATATCTCACTGAAGAAAGAAGAGACCAGATCAGGAAAGCAGTAAAGAGAGGTGATGATGGATTACCCATTTTCAATGATGGCATTGGTATGGGTGAACCTGATGGTGTTAACACTTTAATCTATACAATTATCAAACATTTTGTCGGGACTCCCTCTAATATTACTTCTCGTATTTCTGATTATTTGAACAATCTTCGATGTCCAACTATGTCTGATTATAGATGGTATCAAGATGTTTTTCTTTCCCGTGTTATGGTTAGAACTGACAGTCAAAAACCGTATTGGAAAGAAAAGTTTATTGATGTTTAAAGCATTGATTTCTTTTTTAATCTTTTTAGGAGGTTTAGGACACTTATCAGCATAATGTCCAGTTTCTCCACAATTGAAACACCTGTTTTTAGAAAAATATTTTTCAAATTTTGAATCTTTATTTTTCTTAGGTGGCTTAGAAAATTTAGGTTTATTAAATTTTCTTTTCTTGTAACTGTTGTAATATGGAGGGGGTGATTTCGCAAAAGCTTTAGATTTTTTCCTATGCGTTTTGGAGGGAGCAATAGGAGGCAATCCAAACTGTTCACAGAAATTTCCCATTTCATACTTAGCTTTCTTGGCGTTCTTAAGCTGCTGTCGGATCATTTTTTGATCGATGCACATCTTAATACCAAGTTTTTTGACTGTAGAGAATAAATCTCCATAGGTCAAGTTTTCGAAATCAATGAGACCAGTGTCAGTACTGATCAATTCATCTTTAACTTTGTGAGCAAATAATGAAGGCAAACCATCAATAAACTGAAGGGGAGGAAGCGCATAAGAGTTGACTCCATTGTCCTTGCTGTTAAAAGCATGACTCATGCCCCTAAGGCCCTTCTTGCCCCAAAGGCGTCTGCTTTGTCAAATTTGTTAATTCCCCCCAGTGCTTTCTCCACTCCAAAACGAGAAAAAGAAAGCTCCCCTACTTCTTCCCATTCGGCCTCATCAAGTTCTTCAAAGAAGAATCCTTCCAAGAAGAAAGAGATGATTGAAGCCCTGCTTGCTGCCTTGGATACTTTAGATGATGACGAAGACGAAACGTCCAAACCATCAGCTGAGAATCCCCTCCAGGTTCCTCCTTTTCTTGAAGATTCACAAGACTACTATCCCTACCCAGGGGCGGAAGACATGTGAATGTTTGGGCTCATAACGGCCCACAGATTTCAATTTTCTCAGGTTTTCCCGGATTGGCTCCATAACGGCCAAAAGGTTGTTTTCCCAGATTGGCTCCATAACGGCCAAAAGGTTCAGTTCGACAAATCCGGCCCATAACGGCTGGTTGCAAGATTACAAGTTTGCCCTTGATCTTAGACGGATCACTGTTCATCTCTACTTGGCTTCTTGCTTTACTTTATCCGTTCTCAGTTAATGAGATTGGTTTGTCAACTGTTAAATTTGATATTGATATTCAAATCCCTTTTTCCACTAGGTTTGAAGTTGATATTAATAGATTGGGGATTAAGTTTGGTGAAAACCAGGTCTTAGAGTTGGATAAGAACCCTGCCCCTGTCAGAATCCTATCCTGCTTAAACACCCCACTAACGGTTGTGTTTTCCCAGAATTATTTGTTCATACCTATTCCCAGCATATGGCGCATATTACTATTTCTGTTTTGCAAAAAATAATTTTGATATTATTCTGCATATATTTTATAAAGGTTTTTACCTTTTTAATTGTGATTATTTTTCTTTCAAAATTTTTGCAGTGCCGCAATGGCAAGCAAAAAAGACAAAGAGAAAAAGATTTCCAAGGCTTTGACTATAAAGTCAGAGTCTTCTGTTGCTCCTATTGCTTCTCCACTTCCATTTTCATCTGTTGCCTTAACCAACAGATTCACCCCTTTTAATCCTGGACTCCAGGTTTCCTATTCCAGTACTCTTACCTCTCCCTATGATCCTTTTGCGGATCCTTCCCAGAAACCACCTTTCATTAAACACGACAAGACGTCGGAGTATATGACCCTTCCCTATTCCCAGAATTTATTTTTTATTGAATTGAATCGAGTTTCCTCTACCCTTTCCCCCGGAGATATTGCCGTCTCTTATTTCCCCCCAAATTTTCATTGGATTCCAGAACACCCCTCGAAAAATTTAGCTTTCTATTCTGCTATCCTGAAACAAACAGGTTCTGTTTTCTTTAAGGCCATTACGGATGTTCGTAACCCTCAGAAAACAATCTACCACAGTGTTTATTTCAAGAAAATTATTTTGGAAAAAGAATGGGGTAGCCACCCTTCTGCCTCCAGGTCCCTTAACGGGTTTAATATTCCTTGTAATTATTATGATTACATTGATGCTCATTTTAAATTCTTGCTTCACCAAACCTCGAAATTTGAACATTCTTGGTTTGTCAGTTTCGATAAAGACTTCTGCGGTATCCTTCCACTATGGTTTGCTAGGTGGTGGAATCAATTTGGTCTTCTCCCTGATGTTCTCCCCCTTCAACTTGTTGATGCTTTCCAATTATTTCGAAGCAACTACAAGATTGATACTTATGGAGCTAAGTTTCTCCCGATGCTCCATTTTGTTAAAAAATTCAAAATTCCTTGGATTCTGAAATGGCAATACCAACTTTCAGAAGACAAAATTCAAAGACATTGGTTTATCAAATGGTGGGATAAATGCTCACTAGTTGACTCCATTGTCCTTGCTGTTAAAAGCATGACTCATGCCCCTAAGGCCCTTCCTCGTCTTGGTTATGCTACTGTATCACAGATAATCAAAGCAAATAAAACCGTCCAAGAAGGCGGTATGACAGTTGTATAATCAAAATATAAAACTTGATATTAAAAACAGATAGAGGAATCAAAACATATAATCGTTATAGATTATGTGATAAAACCTTTACAAGAGTAAGCGTTAGGACTTACTGAAGTAATGGACAAAGAAGGAGAAGAAGAAGAATCTGAAGGGGAAGCAGGAGAATTTTGAGGAATCACAGTTGAACCTCTGAAAAAACTCTGCCTTACAATGGGGAAGGGGAGCCCGTTATATAGGCTAAACAAAAGTAGAAAATAGTAAATTACAATCATGAGCCGCGTTCATGCGGTCAAAAAGAAAACAGTAAAAGTAAACAGTAAAGGCACGTCTGGCGCCAGTCTGAACAGTGAAAGTATCAATCTGAAACAGTAGCTTGTCGGCACTGTAGTGTCGGCAGACAAAGCTTGAATAGTGAGTGAACAGTGCGTCTGAACAGTAATCCTATTTGTGTCGTCCGGACATGAACAGTAAAAGTGAACAGTAGCTTGGCACAGCAACTCCAAAGTAGTAATGAACAGTGATCCGTCTAAGATCAAGGGCAAACTTGTAATCTTGCAATCAGCCGTTATGGGCCGGTATTGTCGAGCTGAACTAATTGGCCGTTAAGAAGCCAATCCGGGAAACCGGGAAAACCTGAGAAAACTGAAATCTGGGGGCCGTTAAGGGCCTGCCGAAAAGGGTAATGGGTCTGATCATTCATTCTTCGTTCTCATCCAGAGGACCAAAAGAATCAAGATAAGACTGGATCCATTGCTTCTTTTTGGAACAATATTTGGGGACAGGGGGAGGAGGAGGAGGAGCAGAATATGGCACGATGGCATCATATCTGCGAGTCATCAATTCAACTTTCTTGACAATGGGACCAATCTTGGGTGACATTTTCCAAGTTTCGCATTGGAACCAGTGTCTTTCGATTTTTTCTTGATTCCTGACATACTTCCATTTTAGGAACCAGGGGATTCTGAATTCTCTTGAAAAATAGAGAATAGGGGAAAATATAGGGTTAAAATGGGCAATGAAGCCTTTACAGGCTACATGTGATGCAAATAGATGGAAGGCATAAACCAAAGGAGAGGGAAGAACATCAATGGTTAAGCCAAAATGGTCCCACCATTGTTTGAACCAAACAGGAAGAAGGGAATCAAAGTTTTCTTCAAAAGTAATGAACCAAAAATGTTTGGATTCAGGGTTCTGGTAAAGCATGAAACGAAACCAGGCGTTGACATAATCATAATATGAAAATGCAATCGGGGAATTGGAAGAGGGAAGGAGTCGAGAAGGGTGAGAGCCCCATTCTTCAACAGAAATAAACTTGACAATATAGGCAATGGTCCCAACAGCCGTTTGAGGGTTGTCTTTTTTGGGAATAGTCCTAAATTTGATGGATTTAGTTTTGATAAGAATATCAGTATAAAATGATAAATCTTTCAAAGGATGTTCAGGAATCCAATGAAATTGAGCAGGAAAATAATTATGGGCTAACTGTCCAGGGGTTCTGGAGAGATCTTGGGATGAAAATAAATACTGAGAGAAAGGTAGAGTGATCCATGGAAATGATAAAACAATAGGATTGGAATTTGGTTCCGTTTGAGAACCAGAATGGGAATTGGGTTCCGTTTGGGAATCCACAATAGTAGGGAGATAACTGTAAAAAGCAGAAGAATCTGACTGAACAATTAGTGGGGATTTACCAACCACTGTTGAGGAATGGGTGACAGGTTCACCAAGGAAATCAAGGGGAATCATGTCCAGAGGAATGGAGGGTTTAGGCTTTAAAACAAAATTAACCTTTTCCTTTCCCTTGTTGCTGGCCATTGTGGCACTGCAAAAATTCACGGGTAAGAAAATCAGGTATTGAATTGTTTGAACCTTTGATGTATTCAATATCAAAATCAAAAACGCTCAAAATAGCTTGCCATCTGGCAAAAATCTGTTTTGACGCAATGTTTTCAACATCTTTTTTCAAAATATACTTGGCAGATTTGCAATCAATTCGTAAAAGAAATTTTTGATTGAGCAAATCAGACTGAAATTTAGTAATGCATAAAACAACAGAAAGAATTTCTTTCTTTATAGTACTATAATTAATCTGCGCAGAATTCCAGGATCCAGAATGGAATCGAACAATTTGTTCGGGGGAAGATCCTGGTGAAACAACTTGTTTCAGAATACCTCCAAATCCAATTTCAGAGGCGTCTGTGTCAACAATTTTGAAGGAATTGTCAGAAGGAATTCCTAAACAAGGGAGAGTTTTAACATGAAGTTTAATCTCTCGAACCAAAGAAGTATGGATATCAGTCCAAGGGGGAGGATTGCCTTGTAGCCTTTCAAATAAAGGTTTACAATGTTTTCGCAAATCCTTGTAGAAATCAGCAATATAATTTAAAGAACCAAGAAATCTCTGAAGTTGAGATTTTTCAGTGATAACATCAGGAAACTTGTCAGCAAATTGAATCGCCCTGTCAATAGGACGAATTTGGCCTTTGGAAATATCAAATCCAAGAAATCTGATTTTATCTTGGAAGAGTTTGATCTTTTTGGCTGAAACAACAAGTCCGTTATGTTTAATGGTTTCTAGAAACGATTTCAAATGTTTCCAGTGTTCATCAATGGACTTTGAGAAGACAAGGACATCATCAATGTAAACAATTGTGAAGTGGCTGAAAGGATTGAAAATATCGTTCATGATATTTTGAAATTCACTTGGAGCATTCTTTAAACCAAAAGGCATGACATTCCATTCATAATGACCAAAAGGGGTAGTAAAGGCCGTTTTGTACCTATCACTATCCTTAATCTGGACTTGCCAAAATCCTGACTTCAAATCAAACTTAGAAAAGACAACAGCATCGTTAAGACGACTGACCAGATCCTTCCTATTGGGGATAGGATACCTAATCCATTCTAGCACATCATTGAGGGGCTTGTAGTTGATAACTAACCTAGGGGCACCTCGTTCTAACTCAGCATTTTTCATAACATAAAAAGCAGCACAAGACCAAGGAGATTTACTCTTTCGAATAATCCCTTTATCAAGTAAATCAGCAATTTCTTTTTGACAAAATTCTAAAGTTTCGGCATTCATCTGAATAGGCCTAGCTTTAGTTGGAATTTTGTTTTCAGTAAAATCTTTAACATAAGGTAAAGAAACAATATGTTTTTTCCTATGCCAGAAAGCATTTGGAAATTCTGAGCAAACAGAATCAATAATCAAAGTATTGAAAACAGAAATTTTTGACTGCAGAAGCTTGTCAGAAAGTTGTTCAGCAATCTTTTTGTATTTCAATTCTTGTTGGAGAAAATTGATTTGTTTATGCTTGGCAGAAATCAAATTCAGATTATTATCATAATCCGGTTTGGAAGCAAAATGAAATTTCACATTAAAACCCATCTTAGCAGTTGATACACCAGTATCGTCAACAGTTAAAGGGTAAAGCATGGCAATAAAAGGAAGTCCAAGAATAACTTTGTCGGTCATATTCTTAACCAGAACGGCAGGAATATGAAAACAAACATTATCTTGACAGACATGAACATTGTTCAATTCATACTTAATATGCAGTTTGTTTCCACTGGCTGAAGTTAACCGTTCTGTGGATTTTTCAAAATATTTGCTAGGAACAAGTCCTTCTTGAATGCAATTCAAATCAGCACCAGAATCAATTAATGCAATGACATCAAGAGTGAAATCAGGGGAAACAATGATATGTACGTTAGAGTACCATTTGGGAGGAATGACTTTGTTAATTAAATTAACAAAATTGATATTATCAGAAACAGGAATTGGCTTGGTCTTTAAACCAATAATATCTTTCTTGATGTTACTAATCTCATGTTGTAAATCAGAGATAGTAATTACTTTGGGTTTTTGTTTTGAAACCTTTTCCAAAGTATTTTCAAGAGAGGTACCATGCTTTTCAGACTTAGTCAGAACTGAACACGTTGCATTAGGAGTTTAAGCGCTTCCATCAATAAACTGATACTAGTGGAAAAAGGGATTTGAATATCAATATCAAATTTAACAGTTGACAAACCAATCTCATTAACTGAGAACGGATAAAGTAAAGCAAGAAAAGGCATTCCAAGAATTACTCTTTCACCCATATTCTTGACAAGAACAGCAGGAATGTGAAAATGAACATTATGCTGGCAAACATAAGCATTTTTTAACTCAAATTCAATGTGCATTTTGTTTCCACTCGCAGAGTCCATCTTTTGAGTAGATTTTTCAAAATATTTTGAAGGGATAAATCCTTCTTGAAAACAATTCAAATCACAACCAGAATCAATTAATGCAATAACATCAAAAGCATAATCAGGAGCAATGGAAATATGAACTTTTGAATGCCATCTGGGAGGAACAATTTTATGAATAGAACTGACAATCTTAACTTCATCGTTAGAGATAAGCTTATAACTGGATTCAGCTTCATCATCATGCTCAGAATTGTTAACGTTACTGTTAACATTTTCATTACCTGAATTTTCTGGAAATAATTGTTGAAGACCCAAAAGCAAGAGCTTTTGTTGTAAATCTTTGTTATCAGTTTTAACCATTTGCAAGTCTTTTTGCAAATCAGCAATTTCTTTCTTGATGTTACCAATCTCATGCTGCAAATCTGAGATAGTAACTACCTTTGATTTTTGGTTTGAAAATCGTTTCAAGGTATCTTCAAGAGAGATTTTAGTGCCGATAGGTTTTTCAAAATCATTAATCATGAGTTTCTTAAGTTTTTTAAGATACTCTTCTTTCAAATCAGGATTCTCAATTTTTGAAATCAAAGTCAGAAGTAAATCTTCTTGTTCTTCTGATTTTGTTAAAACATAACAATTTTTTGGATTGCAGCAGGAATCAGCGCAACCATTTTTAAAACAATTTCTGGAAATATCAGAAGCAGAATGATAATCAGAATCCGAAGAGGATGGAAGATCATCATTAGAAGAATAGTCTGAAAAATCATTGTTTTGAAAAATTCTAAAGATTTTTTGCTTTTCATCGTCATTGATGTTTAAAGCATTAATTTCTTTTTTAATTTTCTTAGGAGGTTTAGGACACTTGTCAGCATAGTGTCCAGTTTCTCCGCAATTGAAACACCTGTTTTTAGAAAAATATTTTTCAAATTTTGAATCTTTATTTTTCTTAGGTGGTTTAGAAAATTTAGGTTTATTAAATTTTCTTTTCTTGTAACTGTTGTAATATGGAGGGGGTGATTTCGCAAAAGCTTTAGATTTCTTCCTATGCGTTTTGGAAGGAGCAATAGGAGGCAATCCAAACTGTTCGCAGAAATTTCCCATTTCATACTTAGCTTTCTTGGCGTTCTTAAGCTGCTGTCTGATCATTTTTTGATCGATGCACATCTTAATGCCAAGTTTTTTGACTGTAGAGAATAAATCTCCATAGGTCAGATTTTCAAAATCAATAAGACCAGTGTCAGTACTGATCAATTCATCTTTAACTTTGTGAGCAAATAATGAAGGTAAACCATCAATAAACTTTTCTTTCCAATACGGTTTTTGACTGTCAGTTCTAACCATAACACGAGAAAGAAAAACATCTTGATACCATCTATAATCAGACATAGTTGGACATCGAAGATTGTTCAAATAATCAGAAATACGGGAAGTAATATTAGAAGGAGTCCCGACAAAATGTTTGATAATTGTATAAATTAAAGTGTTAACACCATCAGGTTCACCCATACCAATGCCATCATTGAAAATGGGTAATCCATCATCACCTCTCTTTACTGCTTTCCTGATCTGGTCTCTTCTTTCTTCAGTGAGATATTTATCCCACCAATTTCTGAGGGTACCAGTAAAACCAGTAGCAAGTAAATCCACAATATCAGATTGATTTTTACAGTGGTTGGTGAGGTAGGCATTAGCAACCATGGTCATGTGATTCATCTTGTTGAGCAGTTCTTGCTCAGATAAACCATCAATGTTCCATTCATACAATTTATCAGCAGAAACTGAGAATTGAGATTGGAGAAACCTTTCCTCAAATTGCAAATCAGGAGGAGTAGGTTTCGAATAAAAATTCTTTGTAAGGTTGACGTTTCTGGATCCGTCATAGATCCTTTGGAGTTTTGGCTCCAAATCAACCTTGCCAAAGTTTTCTTCAAGAATCCTGATGTCAGAATCAGTGGACTCTTGTGAAGACTCAGAATCAGAAGAGGAGGAATGAACCTTTTTGATACCAAAATTCTGACCAGAAGTACTGGCACGAGTGGTTTTCAAATCAGTTAATTCCGAAAGCAACTTATCGACCTTCTCAAGGTTAACTTGAGAGGATGTTTTCAAACCGGGAGATTTCTTCAAATCAGGAAGAGAAATCAAAGGTTTTTCAATCTTGGGAGGAACAGGGGATTTTTTCAAATCAACAGTGGAAGAAGAAGAAGAGGGAATTTGTTCTTCAATCCGGTCCAGTTGTTGTCCCATGATATGAAGAGAATGACTAATAAAATTGTTTTGTTCGATAATTCTTCTATCGTTAGTGATAGGATCCTTATCGGCAATTTTGAAAGGAGAACATTTAACAACCAATTTGTTCACATCAAGAAGAGTATTTTCAACAGGAGGATGGGAAGCCCTAACCTGAGTTTTATCTTCTTTAACAAAAGGTCTTTTGACAACACTCAAAACATTTTCGACAGGGAAATTCTTTTGAAGATAGTCAAAAAATAGGATATGTTTTTGGGACTTAATCATCGTCTCGGTCCATTGGACTTTGATGAGATTTTGTTCCCAAACAGAATATTTGGCACGGTAAGCATGCCTCATAACCCGATTTTCAGCAGAATTAAAATCTTTTGACAAAGCAGGCCAATCAATGACAGAAAAGAAATCATTGACAGGAGAAACAGCAGTTAAAACACTACACTGATGAGGGAGAGAAGCAACAAAATCAGATGCAGTGGGAGAAAGGGATCCACCTTCGTCATCCGTCTGTGGATGATTTTTGGTAGAATAAAAAGCAGATGAAACTTGGGAATGAGTAGAAATTCCTTTGAGTTTCAAATCAGGGTCAACTGGTGGAGAAAGAGGAGGAGGAGCGTCAAGAGACTCATCCACTTCTTTGTCCCGACGACGGAGTCCTTCTGAGGTTGTGGAACCAGCAAAAGAATTCCTTCGTTCGTTAACCAATAAAGGCCTTTCGAACAGAGGTCTTTCGATTCTGTTTGAAATTCCTAAATCAGAAAAATTGATCTTGACAGATCCATCCATGTATTGCTGGATGTAATCAAGATTAGTTGAATCATTAGCTACTCGAGAAGGTTTTGAAATGCCTTCCAAGAACCACTCATTGGGGAGGTTAATCTCATCCCAGCGAATCATTTTTGGAGTTTTGATATTGGCATTCTGAGTAGAACTCTGAATTAACAAAGTAGATTCACCTGGATTCTTGATCACAGCTTGTGGATCTAGATTTGTCTTCATCAATTTATAATAAATACGGTAGATGATAGCAAGGGGTCTGCTACCTTCTTCCATATTATAACCAGAAGACTTCATGTTGAGCGTTAAAGCTTTTAAAACATGAACGTCATGCAATGCAAGTGAAATGTTTGGGAAAACATCAAAATGAACAGGACCAAGAAACAGGGACGATTGAATCAGTCCGTGAATACTGGTCTTAAAATCAAGAAATCTTGCGTCACGCAAACAAAGCAAAACAGAAGCATTAATACCGAGTCGAGTCAATGGCTTAACTGCAACTTGGACACAACCAACATGCAAAAACTTGTAACCTTTGGCAAGAGATTCGTTAATGAATTTCTTGTTAAACAAAGTCATGGATAGATCTTTGCCGGTAATAGCAAAGGTCTGTTCCACAGTTTTGACAGAAAACTGGGTTCTAAATGAACCTTTAAACCAAGAAGAAGTAGTGTAAACATCCTTAGCGTCCAGCTTAGGGATGTTCCATTTATCAAAATTTAAATTATTATCAGAATCAACAGAAAAATTTGTTAAAGTCGACCCTAATGGGGCATCTTCAGCGTCCACTTCGAGTGGACGCTATTAGTGATCTATTTTAATTTTTTATTATTTTTTTTATTTTACTACGGACTCTTTAGGGTCGATAAAAGTCGACCCTAATACATAAGCATTAGGGTCGACTTTAAGAGTCGACCCTAATGATGTATCTTCAGCGTCCACTTATAGTGGACGCTATTAGTCATCTATCTTAATTTTTTAATTTTTTTTTATTTTACTACGGACTCTTTAGGGTCGACAAAAGTCGACCCTAATACGTAAGCATTAGGGTCGACTTTTAAAGTCGACCCTAATGGGGCATCTTCAGCGTCCACTTCGAGTGGACGCTATTAGTGATCTATTTTAATTTTTTATTATTTTTTTTATTTTACTACGGACTCTTTAGGGTCGATAAAAGTCGACCCTAATACATAAGCATTAGGGTCGACTTTAAGAGTCGACCCTAATGATGTATCTTCAGCGTCCACTTATAGTGGACGCTATTAGTCATCTATCTTAATTTTTTAATTTTTTTTTTATTTTACTACGGACTCTTTAGGGTCGACAAAAGTCGACCCTAATACGTAAGAATTAGGGTCGACTTTTAAAGTCGACCCTAATGGTGCATCTTCAGCGTCCACTTGGAGTGGACGCTATTAGTGATCTATTTTAATTTTTTATTATTTTTTTTATTTTGCTAAGGACTCTTTAGGGTCGACAAAAGTCGACCCTAATATGTAAGCATTAGGGTCGACTTTAGGAGTCGACCCTAATGAGGTATCTTCAGCGTCCACTTGGAGTGGACGCTATTAGTTATCTATTTTAATTTTTAATTTTTTTTTCTTGATTTACTACTTACTCTTTAGGGTCGACTTTTGTCGACCCTAATAACTAACTATTAGGGTCGACGATGAAAGTCGACCCTATTGAGCTTTTATATGATTTTTTTTTTTTTTTGTTTTTTTTCCCAGCTTATAGCGTCCACTTAAGTGGACGCTATTGGTTAATTATTAGGGTCGACTATGATGGACGCTAAAAGTTTTTTTTTTGCCGCTTAAATGTTTCCCGCCCCTCGGAAAATTCCCGCGCGTGTATTAGGGTCGACTTATTAGCGTCCACTATAAAGTGGACGCTAATAGTCCAATTTTCGACCCATTATTAGCGTCCGCTATTTGGTGGACGCTAATACTGAACTATTAGGGGCGACTTTGAAAGTCGCCCCTAATAGTTGAGTATTAGGGGCGATTTTTTAGTCACCCCTAATAAGTCGCCCCTAATGAACAACTTTCTTGTAGTGATGAAATTAGGATAAGAGCGTATAAGTATAATTAAGAATTCAATATTCCCTACTTTTGCAGCCTCAATAAGTAAAGTCATATGAGTGTGAACTAGGATTGATGACAACTGATTGTCTAGCAATAATACAACCCCTTTCCAAAGGCCTTTAACTAATTGATGAGCTAATGTCTACATCAAAGCTTTGTTACAAATCCCTTTGAACCCTAGAATTCAAAAGATAATTTACTCAAAGATAGTCTAGTAAAAAAGAAACATTCGCCCTTTGTACATTATTTTAACAAGATCCATAGTAAGAAATGATTGTGAAATTTTAATAAAAGAAAAAAGGGAAAATATATTTGAAGTCCTTAGGTCAATGTGCCAAAATTAAAAACTCCCTAGGTGTTTTTTTTTAGGAAATTAACTCCCTGGGTCAATCGAAACTACAATAAACTCTTTACCGTCAAAAATTTTTAATAGCCGTTAGGGCCACTCAAAACTCCCCATTTTACCTGATTAAAATATTAATTTTTTATTAATTTAATTTAAAAAATTAAATCTAAAATTTTAAAAAAAAAAAAAACAATTGAAGGGTGGCGGTCCACCCCTGGCCGCCCTTCAATCTCATATCTTTCTTCAATAGAAATGCTATTAGATTCACTTTTGTATTAAACGGTCGATCTTATGTACTAGAAGGGATAAACAGTAAGGATATTTTGGGATCCATAAATAATTCCTACATGATGCATTGGATTTAATAAAGCAAATATGAGAATCTCATTTTCGTGAGAATCCTAACAAACGGGCATGGATTTGACTAATTCAAATTTCTAAGCATCACATTACTCGAAATATGAATGTCGGGAGAATATTAGATTTCATGTCAAATAAAAAAGAGCTTATTTCATCCGAATTTCTCGTATATATAGTTTAGGAAGTAGATATCACATAAAGATTTGATGAGATCACCTAAGACGGCTTTCCAATTGATTCCAAGCTGACTTGAGTAAAATTGTCATCATATTGTGATTAATCTAATAGATTAAACAACTAATTGGGACATGTTATATATATATCAACGCAATTAAAGAAAGTTTTGGTTGGAGGCAAACTAACAGGAAATTAAGCATCTTTGCCAGATTGATAGTTCCGCCAATGGAGAAAGGTCTTCTGGCTAACTCTTGCAAAGCTGTGTTCCCATGTTCATCCTTTGCAATCGCTAAATTTGGATCATTTTCCAGAATTTTCAAAGCTATATCTGCCATAAAAACAGCACATCAATTTGGTCATTGGCAAAGGTTGATTCAAAAATCTTTATATATGTGGCAGCTAATATTGCAATAGAAGTACTTCTATTGCAACTAGTTGTAACTCTATCCAGCTTAATCTAACCGACTCAAACTCATTCTACAAGTTATGCTACAAGTTAGGCTACAAATTATCCTTAAAATTCAAATTTGTCTAAGGACAACAAACAATTAATGGTAATTAATGCCATTGTAAATTATTTGTCTAATTAAACTCGCAATTAATGATATGAACAGATCCCAGTTCTTTTAAAATTTTGAATTGGATATTATCCAGTTCTAGAGAGGATCCTAATTCAGGTAGGACATACCGTACAAATCAGTGGAAATAGTAGCAAGAAGAAGCTCAATGCGTTCGAAAGTAGTCAACTGTTCAAAAGGAGTGATACAGAGTAGATACGACACCATATCTCTATATCCCAGCCTAGCTGCAGCTTGAAGTGGTGTCCTTCCATAACGATTACGGATCAATGGCAGTTTATTGTTCATTTCCACCATCTCCTTGGCAACTTTCAGTATTCCTGATCTTGCAGCAAAGTGAAGCACCGTCATTGATGATTTGGTTTTCAATTCTAAGTCTTCCGGATTCATCAATTTCATCAGTTCTTTTACAAAAGTGGTCTGTTCTGCTATGGCTGCTACATGAAGAGCTGTGTCATTCTGTAGTGTTATGGGAACTCGAACGCCATCTGGGTATTTGTCAAGTAAACCCTTAGCAGCTCGCCAATCAGCAGCTTGAAGGAGGGGAACACACAGACTTCTTTTCCCTGGAATTTTTATAACTTTTGGTGATAAATCATGCCATTTGGATGCTAATTAAAAAGTTGGAAGAACAAAAATATCTTATAGGGGTACTCTTCAAACTTTAGATATATACTGCAACAAATGAAATTTTCTTCTTCTTTTGTGAGTATTGTTGAAATAATAATGATGCGGAAATAACAACGGAAGTAAGAGATAGAGAGAAAGAACACAACAAATTTACAGATGATTCAATGTTAAACACATATGTTCACCACTCAAAATACCCCTAAAGGCTATATTGGGCTCATAATTGATTTGTCTATAATATAAAAGTTTCTACTTATAGGGTAACAAGTAAATACATTGATTTGATTACAATCAACCCTTAAATAGATAATATTATTTGATATCAATCTAATATAGATTATACGAAAAATAAATTTCATATTTAGCAATATAACAATTAATAAAAAGAAAGGCACTTACTCTCGCTTGTTTCGTTGTCAAAATCCTTGCTCAAGCTTGGCTTCTCTACATATATGTCGAGAAATTGATCTCGTTGTGATGTCCCAGCATTTAAGCCAGTTCCTTGAGATATTTCAAAACTTGGCTTCTCCAATAATGCAGCTTTACCCGACTTAACCATCATGGAATGATTACTAAAACTATTAGATTCTCCCTGGGCCATGTAGAAATGATGGAAAGGAAGAGAGAATTCTTGTTGATTATTATGAGCCATCTATGGCGATCCTTGCAAGTTAAAGATTTATTCATGTATATTTAAAATAAAATCACCAACCACACGATTTGAAGCATAAAACTTAAAAATTTATTTGGGCTTAATTTATCTGATTTTTTTTTTTTTTTTTTTTTTTTTTTTTTTTTGTCTCCAGGCTAAAGTCAAAGATTTCTAATATTATTGATCGTTTATAGAGATTCCACTCCTGTCTTTAAGTATGTAGATGATAATAACACTTCAACAACCCAAGTGTATATAATATATAAAACTTATTGATTTTTAACATTTATTGTTTTACAAAAGCATGTGACTTTAGTATATTTTAGCCTATATATATATATATACACACACATGTTAGAAAGAGGCCAAGCACAACCTACACACCACAGAATTAGCATTTAAGAAGGACAAAGACAAGCTAACTAGAAATTATATTTAAAGAAAATAAGAATAAAAAAAACCCCACGACTCAGTTAAATCTCTATTATCATGGTCATCTTACATCATCTACATTCTATAGTTAATTTTAAAATATCAAACCACCGCGTATTATTTGGCCAGACATTTTTTTTCTCTATCTCTCTAGACCTTTTGCTATGTAATGATAATTTTTTTTTTTTCTAAGCTTAATGATAATGTTAAAGTATATGATATATACATATCTAAAATTAAATAAATAAATAATGACTATCCCTCAATTCTTGACTGTGTACGGATCACAAAGCAAATTAAAGATATATATTTTGAGGATGAGAGATTGTTAAGGATATAAATTCTTTGTTATAATTGTTGATATGTATTTTGTAAATCAAGGGATTTAGATGATATTTGTTAACCCTAATTTAAGAAATATATTTGTATTTAAAATTATTCAAATTATATGTAAAGTTCTATAAATGGATCAGTATACTCAAATCAAATATGAATGTAAGAGGTAGCCAATAGAGCTTTAACTTGCGGAGGCCGAAAGAATGGTCAATTGCTAGTTGATGCATGTTGAGCTATTTGATCAGCTTTTGAGACTAAGGTGATCATGGTGTTGGTATATCCAATATCCTGTCACTATTGGATTAGACCCATGGAAGAAACGATGTCCTCAAACTCCCAACTCAAATTCCGCGATCTCAGAATATGATCACATCATGCTTATCAATCTACAGGATGTGACCAACGTTGCTTCATCCCCTTAAACTGAATGGTATAAACACCGCAACCTACTGACACGTAATGTTTGGCTCTAGGCTACCCCCAATTTTGGGATTTGGGGTATTGGGATTTACCCTCTTAAACTGAAGGGTATGAACACTGCAACCTACTGACACGTAATGTTTGGCCCTGGGCTACCCCAAATTCTGGGATTTGAGGTTTTGGGATTTACCCTTAAATGCCTCGGTGAAAAGAAGCCCATATTTAAGCTAGGCTTTGCTCAAGTAAAGTGGACTCTCAAAAATTAATCTCCTATCTTTAGACTCGAGTCTTGATCTTCCCAAAATCTATAATTCATTTAAGTATCGAAATTATTCTGTCAACATGCTCCAACAAACTCATTTGCCTAACTTTTGTTCTAGTTTCCTACTTTCATACAATATACTCATTAATACATTAAGCAACTTCACCAGTTTATCTATAAAATAGAATTATAAAAATAAAAAATAAAAAATAAAGAAGCAACTTCACTATAAATAACTTCTTGTTTTTAGTTTTGGCCACCTCAAACAAAATTTTCTAGTTTCGCCCATGCTAATAGTTATTTATCACACTTATTTTACACCAACTGAAGTGACATGTTTTAAATGACTTTCATGTCACTTGTCAACTACTTAAAAAAGGAAAAAAAAAAATCACTTCAAATACGCCATGCAACCAATATGAAATGAGTGTGATAAATGAGTGTAAAGAGTGTTACTCAAAAGAAAAAGGCTCAAAGTGGAGATAACGTCTAAACTTTCTCTCTTTATGATTGAGCTCATTAACATTGAAACTGGTGCTAATTTCTCCCCCCATTAAATCCCTGAAAACAATTTAAAGAGTGTTTCTGGTCATAGGGTGTGAAAATGATATAATATAAAGGCCAAACATATCATGAATAATGGCTTAAAACTACAAAACGACACCTATCATTGGAAACACAAGGTGAAAACCACAAATACTGGCAAAGTTTAAAAGTTTAACACCTTTTGGAGAAGACAACTATGCATTAACACTACTTCACCACATCAGACAACAATCTTCAAACTAATTTAAATGCCCACAAGAAACGTAACTCAAAAGGACTAACCTCATCAAAATCATCAAAAATATGTGAGAACTGCCCCATGAACCAAACATGCCAAGGGAGAAAACTATTAAATATATGTTTTACAATCCATGACCAGCAAAATTGCAGAACCCAAAATAAAGTACTTATCTGCATCTTCTTCCTTGCCAATTCATCCACATAAGCAATTTGAGTAATCTACCACAATGAACCCATATATAATATCAAAAACAATGAGAATGAAACCCAACATGATAGAGAAAGAGATAGTAAAAATGTGTTTCTTCATGAAACATATTAAAGTGAGAACCTGCTTGGGTGGTTTAACTTTCTTGTACTCTTGTCATCCTGCATACACTTAAAAATAAAATTTATAAAGATATTATTACTCCCTTACATTGTTTAGTCAAAGTTCTTTAACCTTGATAAACATGTCAAGGGAGATTTAGTAACTCAAAGTGAACCAAGAATTTTGCGAATATCTTAACATAATATAAACCAAATAAAAAGTACCAACAAATATACATTACCAAACAGATCACGATCAACAAATACTCAAATACACAGTAGCAAATAAAAAGTACCAACAACTATCCAAATACATAGTATCAAAAAAATATATCCCAAATAGATAGTATCAAAAAGTACATCCTAAATAAATGGTTATTCCAAAGCTCCCTCAATTGTTGACTTCACTTGATTCACCTCCAATCAAGCACCCTCCAGACTTAAGAAGAATAGAATTCCATATAATGATCAATAAGCTTTTTAACGATTACTTAGTATGTGTGTTTTAGTAAAATTAATGCATAGGTAAAGTTTCACTAACCCTCCAATATGTGACATTAAGAACTCAACAGTGGCTTTCAATTTGTTCGTTTCCTCAACGTTGGCTTGCAGATTTTCCCTGTACTGATGAAGTTCGATTATAGTCTGTCGAAGCTCGCTTTGAGTGTTTTCTTGTCTTTTCCTACACTCGTCATGGTTGTCGAAGTGGGCGAACGCTTGAGATGAAGTACTTAAAGGGGTAGGAATAAGACCGCATCCCATTCCTCTAATGTGCCCAGATCGTTGACCCCTTAGCACTTGTGTGACTATTTCTTGCATTCGGTCCTCCACACTTCCCTCCACATTGCTTTCCTCTAAGGCCTCATTGGTTGTTAATTCTCGCATCTGAAGCTGCACAAGTCATAGTTGGCCTTAGTTTAATATATACTTCATGCAAGTTTATTATTCATATTCTTCACTAATCAACTTAATGATCGGAGCGTAAACATTTACTTACATATAGACTTTTGCATTTGGCGTTTACAAACTCTTTATCCTTTTTTCTTGTATGAGTAGCCTCATATAGTTCAACAGGATTGGACTTCACTTTTGTTTCTTGTTTCTACACATAATACATATAATCAAAGTTTACACTAAATAATGTTACTTTCAGGAAATTATCTACGAGATAAAAATAATAAAATAAAAAAAAATAAAAAAAATAAAAAAAAATTAAAGGATTTACTGGTGATGGGAGATTGTTAGTTGATGGAATTGGGACTAGAAATCAGGGTTTTGATGGAATTGTCACTGATGCCCCACGTATTGCAGGGTTGATGGAGGGCTGACAACCCAATTGGTGGTTCGATCAAAGCAAAGGCATTAAAAAAGAATTCAAAATAGAACTAACTTGAACTTCAAAGTTCAAAAGAGTAGAGTTATGAAATATACAAAATCTTAAGATACACACAAGCTTAAAAGCTATCCCAGCCAATAACCTGTTTTTATTCTCTTTTTAAGTTCTAATGATTTGCTAGAGAATAAAACCATAGCCACAAAGACTAAGGCCTCAACATGACTATAGCAAATCTTACTAGCTTCCCCTTTTGTTTTTCTATGGAGAGGCTGACATTCCAATCAACAGCATGGATTATGATTTAATATTCCATACACCAAGAAGGGCAGCAGCTCAGCAAAGACAGTTACATATCATCTCAACTGTAATTTGAGGTCATATATTTTAAAACATCTAATTAAGCATAGAAAATGTAAGGCTACTTAAATCTAAAACTAAAATTACAAGAAAGAGAGGGAGAGAGAGTTAAAATGCAAAACTGTCATGGTTCAGGACTGCACATGCCATAAGCATAATCCACACCTAAAGTGTGATATTACAAATACTTTTAAGACGCAAACATTTAAGTTAGGCATTTTCGTTAAACCTCAACTCAAGGCCTGTCCAAAGCTCAAAACTGACACCAGACTCAAGACCAAGCAAAAGAAAAAAACTCAAATAGGAAGAAATTTCATATAAATTAAGATGCCTTGTCTAATTGAAACTCTACTACTGATAAGCACCGAATGTTGCACATTCAAGCCCCTTAATTTGCATATGTTAATTCCTTAGCGTTGTTATTTGTTTGATTTTATTTTGTTTTTGTGTTTTCAGGTTATAAATAAAGATGCAATTAATTCCATTGATTTTGGGCTTAAAAGCACACTTTGAGAAGACTTAGAAGATATGGTTAAACTTAACCAATCATGGTTAAGTTTAATCAAATAAAGAAAATGATTAATTCGGAATTTTTCAAATTGGAGTCAAAATCGGATTGGATTCAAATTTGGATTCTGCATACGTCTCGGTATTTTGGCCATAACTTTCAGCTCAAATATCTGATTGAGGTGATTCAAGCGGCACTGGAAACCTAACTCAAATTTCTACAAATCATTGTCAAATATAATTTTCCTAATTCGGAGCGGTGCAATGCCAAAATCGCCCCGCAAGATAGGAACGCAATTCTGGGCGAATCCTATTCCGATTTGGACTTAGGTTTTCTTTATTCTAATTGGACTTGGACTTAAATCTCCAAAATTTCTAGGTTTCCTAGGGCTTCTAGGACTGACTTGCTCCCTATAAATAGACCCTTAACCTTCAAGAGAAAGTGTGCTTAGTTTTAGATACAAAAATCTTCTTGGAGGCTTGACAAGTTGAAGAGGAGATAATCCATGGCAAGAGGCCATCCTAGCACCCCGATGAGCGGCTAATTCTGTAATAGGGTGTTGATGTAGCCCTATCCAAGCACAATGGTTTGATTGTATTTACTTTCTAGATTTTCAATTTATGCATGTTGATTGTATAACTCTGAGGATTGCTACAATTGATTTATGTTCTTAATTATTAAATGCAATTGTTCTTAAATTTCAATATCAATATTTGTGAAATTCTTCTCTTGTCTTAGAAAGTATTTTACTTTTATTGAAATCAAATCATTCTTATTTTCTGTGATTATGAGGATGATGGTTATATAATGGGTTAAATTGACATATGATCAATAGGATTTGATAGGCCATGCCTAGGGAAGACGGATTGTACTACACCCTAGTTTAATGTAATTTAGGTAGACAATCCGTGCCAACCGAAGATGGGTTACACTTATTCATTGATTGTATTTATCCTTTTAAAGAATTTGATAATTTATACCTAGGGAAGACGGGTCGTACTGCATCTTAGTGGTTAGGTGGACGATTCGTGCCAACCGAAGATAGATTATGCTTATTCTTTAATAAGGTAGTTTCTTGTTTATTTATAACATGTATAGAATGAATTTCTGGGAATAATTATAATTAGCCATTGTTGTGCGGATAGAGGTGAAGTCATTACCCTACACTCTCTCTCTTATTTTAAATCTCTTTTATTTTCATGCACTTTAGTTTTAAAGAAAATCAAAACAAATCTCTTTTCAATTAAGTTAATTTTAATCTTTTAAATTTTGAAAATAAAACCCCTGCAGTCCTTGAGGTTCGACACCCTCTCTATAGCCGTATCCTACAAAGATTCGTCCTATTGCGAGTGGTTATTTTTATAATTGATATTTTTGGTCACAAAAATACCACATCAACTACCAATATTTTGATTCATGGAATTGCACGTTAACATAAATTGGAACTGCACCCAATTGGATTTTCTCCAGAGACAGTATTGACAAGAAAATGAAGAGCAAAATTGAATAAATTTACACCCAACAGAAGCTTGAAATGATCAAATATTAGCCTCCTACTATGTTTGAAAATATCCCAATACTCAAAATCACAGGAAACAGTATAGAAACCACAAAAATCAACCATTTTAGATGCAAAAATGTAATCCATGAACAGCAGATGCAAAATAGAAAGAGAAGAAGAGAGGAAGTACCCATTTTTTAATTTTTTCAAATCACAATTCATGGATACTATTTGAGTGATTCAAAGGCATTTAATGTTTTCAAGGGTTTAGGAGAAACTCATACCGGAGAGAGGTACGTCAGAGAGCGAGCTACAGGATAGCGTTAAGTACGCCGGAGTGAGAGCTGGCAGAGAAAGAGGTGTGCCGGAAAGAGAACTGCCGGAGAGAGAGAAACTTGCGCCGGAGTGAGAGAGAGAGAGAGAGAGAGAGAGAGAGAGAGAGAGAGAGAGTGAGAGTGAGAGATTGATGAGCTGCAGCTGGTCGTGGGATTTGGTGAACAAAATCACCTCCGAAAATTTGAGCACCCGCGCAGTTTACCGCCATCTATTAATAGATGGCGGCAAATTATTTTGTGCAGCTCAATTAGTGGCTACTTGGGGTATTTTAAAAAAATAAAAAAAAAATGGGAAAAATATAAAAAAAAACTCTCCAAAATAAATGAGAAAAATATAAAAAACCATGAAGCAATTTGTAATTTATGCCAACTACAATGACTAATTATTTACTATTTATTCCAAAAAAACATTTTCTTTTTTTGTTTTTATTCGCCCATTGGTTTTCTTGTATTTTTTTAAAATTGTTTCGTTTTTTTTTTCAATTATTTTATTATTTATTTGTTAAAATAATAGGGGTATTATCGGAATATTAAAAATAAGTGGCATTTTTATACAATTTGGTTGTTCGGAAGGCTACTTTAGTATCTTTTGAACATTGGGGGGTTGTATTGCAAACGACTGGTACATTTTGTGGCTTTTTTATATTTTTCCCAAAAAAAATTTTACTACCAATTTTTTAATTTTTATTTATTTATTTTTAATTTTTCTCTTATAATATGTTTTTATTATTATAATATTAACTAAAAATTTCCGTTTAATAAATTTTTTTGATAAAGATCATTAAGTTGATATTTATCTTATAATTAGTTATAAAATAATACAAAATCCAAAGATAATATAAGATCAATATAACTAAGGCACTAAGATAATATAAAAAGCTAACAGTTCAATTGAATGTTCGATTGAACCTTCAATTGTATCCAGTTTGATCTATCAATTGATCATACCATAGTCAATCGAACTAATTCATTAGGATCGATCAGATGTTTGATTGAACATTTAATCCTATCACGATCAATCGAACAAATTCAGTAGGATCGATTGGACATTTGATTCTATCACGATCAATCGAACTAGTTCATTATGATCGATCAGATGTTTGATCAAACGATTGATCCTAGCGCGATCAATCGAACTAATTCATTAGGATCGATCGGATGTTTGATCGATCATTTAATCATATCACGATCAATCGAACTAATTCATTATGATTGATCAGATGTTTGATCGAACATTTGATCCCATTACGATCGATCAGACTAATATGTAATAGTATCGATCGGAATTGATTTTATCAGATGTTTGATCGAACCTTCAATCATGTCAAGTTTTTTTGATTGTATCCCGATCAATTTAAGTAATGCACTAATATAATATAAAATGCTTAGACTTCAATTCAATGTTCGATCGAACATTTAATTTGTTTGATTTCTGTTCGATCATTTGATCTTATCATGATTGATCGAACGAATGTACTAGGTATGACCAATCGGATGTCTGATCAAACATTCAATTTCAATTGTTTCAATCATTTGATCTTATTACGATCAATCGAACTAATTCATTATGATTGATCGGATATTTGATCAAACCTTCAATTTCAATTGTTTCAATCATTTGATCTTATCACGATCAATCAAACTAATTCATTATGATTGATTGGATATTCGATCAAACCTTCAATTTCAATTGTTTCAAGTTTGATCGATCATTTGATCCTATCATGATCGATTGAACAAATGTACTATGATCAAATGGATGTTTGAACGAACCTTTAATTTCAATTGTTTCAATTTTGATTGTCATTTGATCCTATCATTTGATTGTATCACTATCGAAGTTGTTGTACATTATGCAATAAAAATTAAAATAAAATAAAATAAAATAAAGTAAAAAATAAAAAATAAAATATATATATATATATATATATATTACATTCTATTTTTACGATCGATCGTAGTAATGGAATTTTGGCTTTAAAGATTATGTTATTGCGATCGAACGCACCTTAGGTGCGCTCGAGCACACATCACCCACAACACGCACGCTGCTGTCTGAATGCGATCGATCGCGCCATGTGTGCGATCGAGCGCACTAGGACAGCACACCATGTGACCTATTTGAGGTCACTTTCCCCCCGCACCCCACATATTTTTCTTCTCCAAGCACCCACCTCCGGCACTCCTCCACCGTTTTTCACCACTCCTCCACTCCTCTACCGTTTTTCACCACCTCTACCACACAGCCACCACACGGTTCTCTTCTCCGGCAACCATACCACCAACTTTTCACCACCTCTACTTTACATCCTGTTCCCCATTCCCATCAACACCCCAACGCCGATCACTTCTCCAACTTTTTTTCTTCTTCTCATATTTCTGCAATTATGGGTGTTCATCCACCCACATTGCTTTCTTGTGGTTGGATTTTGGTGTTTTTGCAGGGGGTTTTGAGCGGAGTTGCTTTGTCTTACAATTTTGGCTATCTCTAGTGCACACAAGGTGTTCGTCAAAAGTCCCCAATCAAGCTCATCATGCCAAGAGCTCAAGCTTCGTCCTCCCAAGGGTCCGATACCCGAGCCATTTCTCCCCCGCCCACTTTTGAGGAGCGGGAGATGCTATTTGAGACCACCTTCGCCATTCGAGAAGACTTTCAAAATCTTGAGGCAACTCAATGGGCGGTCGCCGAGTTCAAGCGACGGGGGCTCAACAAGCTTTTCAAGCCGGTCACCCCCACTGCCTACAGAAAATTGGTGATCGAGTTCTATGCCCACCTGTCTCATGACTGAAACAGGTTGGCTGCCCTCTCTTCCAAAGTGAAAGGCAAAGCTATTGACGTAACATAGGCCGACATTGCAGCTGCCCTTCAATGCAATCATGAGCACCCTCTAGAAGCCGCACAACTTGCTGAGCAACCGGCCAGATTCTACGTGGCGGAAATCATTGAGGACATGTGCGAAGGGCAATATGCCGATGCCCATCATAATGCCGGCAGCTGATCCAAGCTTCCTCGACGGCTTGGGGTTGTGGACTCCGTATTACACCGTAATGTTTTTCCCTTGGGGCACAAAACTCAGAGGCGGGATCAATTTCTTCAAACACTCTACGCCTTCCATAAAGATGCTTGGTGCTCCATTCCGGACATAATTTGGAACCAAATTCACAAATTTGGAATGGAGTGCACGTTGGAGGAGCAGAGTCCACCCATTCACGGGGGTTGCCTTTTCCATACTTAATCTCCTACATCCTCCGGAAGAAAGGCATCTAGGGTACCACAGCTGATGAGCCAGTCACTACTACTCCCATATTTGGCATTCACCAATGGAACAAGAGCTTGTCCCACATGCCCCAGGTACCTCCAGCACCAGCAGCTGGTGCGGAAGAGAGTGAGGCCAAGCCGATGGCCGAAGATGAACCTGTAGTTGGGCCAGAGGCATCTGAGGAGGAGGCCCCGACAATTTTTCGTGAAGCACAAAACCACTCACTTAGTGAAGAAATAGCGGGCCTTCAGAGAGAGTTGGCTGGCCAAAGAAAAGAGGCTCGGGAAAATAAAGAATTGACAGACAAACGCCTAGGCGCCTTAGAAGAATTGATGTAGTCCATTCTCAGCCGGTTGCCACCACCAACTACAGGAGCATCATCTTCTAGACAGCAGTGAGCAGGGACCACCGTCTGGCTGAAGACGTTAAACTTAGCGCTCATGGGAGGCACCCCATAGTTTACCCTTTTTATTTTGTTTAGTATGTTTTAAGTTAATCTTTTTATTTATCTTTAGTTTTGTTTCTTTTTACTTGCTTTTGTGTTTTCTTATGGGAATGACCCCGTATTTGCACACGGCCGGTTGTTGAATTGCAAGGATTATATTGATAGTATCACCTTCTATCTCCCTGGAGTAAATCCTAAGAGAGGCCAGGCCGCATATTCAATATAAGAAGAACTATTTCACTTAAAACTGAGAGGAATTATTTTACGGTTTAGATTTTATTTTGTTATATTTAACAGTGTAAAATCTTTCCATAAGGCCTCAATATATTCATCATATAATATATATACACTATTAGATCTGTAAAATTTAATATGAATTATGAAATGGGAATTAACTCTTCAAATTAGTCCAAATGAAAACTTTATCCTCCAAATGGAACTCCTAACCAAATGGCAAATATATACAAATTAAAATCTTTCTTTAGGAGGATGGAATTGAAATAGAAGAATTTTTCCTTTTTTTTTTTAAAAAAAAACATATATATATATTGAAACAACTGTACATATGGAATAAGTGAAAGGGAGAGCTTTTATTTTACGGTTAAAATTTTATTTTGTTATATTTAACGGTGCATATTGTGTTACTTTATTTGAAAATTTTAAATAATGCAGTGATATATACACAAGTGAATGTGTAAAATTTGATTTAGAGTACTATAAAATGAATCCTGATTTAACCGGTCACCTTGTTCAAGAAAATCCATAAAAGAAGATTATTGGGAATAGTGATTAATCCAAAGACTTCATTGTAGCGTGAATGAAAATGCACATTAACACTTTCAACTTTTTCGTCATATTTAATTTCCTCCATCATATATATATATATATATATATATATATATATGCAAAAGTCAATAACCAAAAAAAGATGATCAAAATAAAGGAGATTTGCTCAAATACAAAAAATATCTTCTAATTAAAGGTAGTTAACGTCAATATTAATCAACATTGAAATGCTATCAATGATGGGGAAATATTTGAAGTCCCCAGTTTTCCAATTTCAAACTAAATTATTATATACGAAGACTACTCTAAGTTTCATTTTCGTTGAGATAAATAGTACCTCTATTACAAACAAATTGTTGTTTAAAAAAAGTTATCTGATACCATAATAATAAATTATTAATTATTTTGAAAGTTTAAATTAATAAAAAAAAATTATTGATTTTGGAGCTTAATCATTGTTTTTAACCAAACATAGTGAATCTAACCACGCAAAAACCACTTAATTTATACAAACAATATGATGTTTAATTATATAGTTTTACACGAGAATTCCAGCAATTTTTTCTGAAGCCAAGCCAAACTCCATTTTTTTATTTATTTTTTTTATTTTTGTACCTCATCTTTAGCGTCCACTAAAGTGGACTCCAATACTTGGCAACAATTTTATTTTATTTTTTAATTTTTCCACCTAATCTTTAGCGTCCACTAAAGTCGACCTTAATACTTACGTATTAGCGTCCACTCTTAAAGTGAACGCTAATAATGGGTCTTCAGCGTCCACTTTTAGTGGACGCTATTGGGCCTCAATTTTTTTTTTTTTAATTTTTCTACCAACTCTTTAGCGTCCACAAAGCGGACCCTAATACTTAAGTATTAGCGTCCACTTTCAAAGTAAACGCTAATAATGGGTCTTCAGCGTCCACTTTTAGTGGACGCTATTGGTCATCAATTTTATTATTTTATTTTTTATTTTTATTTTTCACCCTACTCTTTAGCGTCCACTCTTAAAGTGGACGCTAATAATGGGTCTTCAGCATCCACTTTCAGTGGACACTATTGGGCCTCAATTTTTTTTTTTTTTTTTTTTTTTTTTTTTTCTACTAACTCTTTAGCGTCTATAAAGTGGACCCTAATACTTAAGTATTAGAGTCCACTTTCAAAGTGGACGCTAATAATGGGTCTTCAGCGTCCACTTTTAGTGGACGCTATTGGTCATTAATTTTATTTTTTTATTTTTTTATTTTTTTTTATTTTATTATTTTTTTATTTTTCACCCTACTCTTTAGTGGACCCTAAAACTTAAGTATTAGCGTCCACTTTGAAAGTGGATGCTAATAATGGGTCTTCAATGTCCACTTTTAGTGAACGCTATTGGTCATCAATTTTATTTATTTATTTATTTATTTATTTTTTTCACCCTACTCTTTAGGGTTTACTATGCCGACCCTAAAACTTAAGTATTAGCGTCAACTTTTAAAGTGGACGCTAATATTGGGTCTTCAGCATCAAGTTTATTTTTTTATTTTTCACCCTACTCTTTAGGGTCCACTATGCCGACCCTAAAACTTAAGTAGTAGCGTCAACTTTTAAAGTGGACGCTAATAATGGGTCTTCAGCCTCCACTTTTTGTGGACGCTATTGGTCGTCAATTTTATTTTTTTATTTTTTATTTTTATTTTTCACCCTACTCTTTAGTGGAACCTAAAACTTAAGTATTAGCGTCCACTTTCAAAGTGAACGCTAATAATGGGTATTCAGCATCGACTTTTAGTAGACGCTATTGGTCATCATTTTTTTTTGTTATTTTTTTTTTTATTTTTCACCCTACTCTTTAGGGTCCACTATGTGGACCCTAAAACTTAAGTATTAGCGTCCACTTTCAAAGTGGACGCTAATAATGGGTATTCAGCGTCCACTTTGAGTGGACGCTATTGGTCATCAATTTTATTTTTTTATTTTTTTCTACCTAATCTTTAGCGTCCACTAGAGTGGACGCTAATACTTAATTATTAGCGTCCACTCTCATAGTGGACGCTATTGATATTTTATTTGATTTTTTTTTTCCCAACTTTTAGGGTCCACTTAAGTGGACGCTATTGATCCACTATCAGCGTCGATAAATGTCAACGTTAAAAGTAATTTTTTGGCCACTTCTATTTTCCCGCCTCTTGAATAATTCCCGCGTATATATTAGGGTCGAGTTATTAGTGTTCACTGTAAACTGGATGCTAATATTCATCTTTTCGGTCGGCTATTAGCGTCTACTTCAAAGTGGACGCTAATACTTCACTATTAGGGGCGACTGTCAATAGTCGCCCCTAATAGTTGAGTATTAGGGGCGACTTAATAGTCGCCCATAATAAGTCGCCCCTGATGAGTAAATTTCTTGTAGTGATACCGGTACCCTGCCTTACTAATAATCCCAACTTTAAGCCCCTGCTCATGCACCCATCTTAGAAATGCTTGGGAATCTGGAAAGATGGTATAAGGAGCAGATGAACCAAATGATGAATATATGCGTCTAAACGCCTTCTCAAATGTCTCCTCATCATAATCATATCCAGCCTGTAGTCAAAACAATATTTCCCTTAAAACTTCCGAACAAAGAAATTAATTATATATAAATGACTGAGCCAAAAAGTACACATTTTACTTTCAGTATCATTATGGTCACTCTACTTTATTAATAGGGGTGTGTTTTATAACTCATAAAAGTAATAAATAAATTCTCACACATTGAACTCATAAAAGTATAAAGCTATAATGGCTGCGTCAGATTTTCTTACCCTGGTAAAGGAGTCTCTCAAGTCTTCCACCACACTATGTTGGGCATTTTCGCGGCATACCCAAAACAAGGATAATTTCTGGCCATGTCTTTATAGGCAAGTTTGAAGCCTTCATGTACACGCTTGTAGTAGGGCATGGCAGCCCAACAGATTTGGCTGCCATGCAATAGTAGTCACCAAGTTCTCCTTTGTAAGCTATCAAAGTACCAGTAACATCCACAGTGATGCAACGTAATCTTGACAATGTTGACATTTTAGTAGCAACTGCAAAGCTGACTCTTAGAATAGAATGACTTTAAAATTTCAGTGTAGCAGTTATTGAATAAAGCCAGAGCGACACTTTGGATCAACCAACCCCTTCAGCGGTTTCAACAAATCCTGCATTTACACTATTTAAACAGTTAGGTAGCATTAAAAAAATGTCCCAACCAAGTCAGTGAAAATGTTAAGGTAAATCTCCATTTTTTCTTTGAATAAGTTGCTCTACATCAATGACAAAATTATGTAAAATGCAAAGGCTTCTCCATCAAAAATAGAATCTTGGTGAACATGCATTTTCTTTTCAAAATTTTCGTTTTTGTCAATAACACTAAAATGAAAGTCCTTTTTGACAAAGTAGCTCAATCACTCCAAATGGGAAAATGTAGAGGGAGAAAAATCTGGCCTGCACTAAAATCCTCCTACTTCTGAGCTAATTATATAAAAGAGTTCTTAGAGAACTTGATTTTGCGGAATCAGTTGTGCTGCTTTCTCATTAAGATTAAGTAGAACAGAAAATACAATTATAATCCATCACCAACTTTGATAAAGTAAGTTGATGTGAATTCAAAAACTAATAACATAATCCTAACATAAGACTTAATACTAATTTCAAAGTAATAACAAGAGAACAAGAGAAGTAGAATGCAAACAGCTGACTTAAAGAGTTATCTGTTTGCATTAGAAGAAAGAGATGCAGTAAGACTAGAAGACTTAAGATGATCGCATGTGCGATCGATCGCTCTACCAGAGACTTTTGCCTTGTAGTGAGTGCGCTCGATCGCACTACCAGAGGCTTCAGGGCGTGTGCGATCGATCGCTCTACCAAAGACTTTTGCCTTGTAATGAGTGCGCTCAATCACACTACCAGAGGCTTCAAGATGCAGTAGTCATTACATGTGCACTCGATTGCTCAAAAGAACTGCGATCGATCACAGTAACAGAGACTTCATGGACTTCTTCAGGGACTTCATTAGCAGTATGTTTAACATGCCCCCTCAAGCGAAAAGGGGATGGAATCACTTGGAGCTTGGACTTGAGATAAATAAATCGAGCTGAAGATAATCCTTTGGTAAAAACATCTGCAATTTGGTCTGCTATGGAGATGAAGGATACTATGATGTCTCGGTTGAGGACTTTTTCTCTGATGTAGTGATAATCAACTTCAATATGCTTTGTTCTAACATGATAAACTAGATTGGCAGCCAAGGATAGTGCACTTACATTGTCACACCAGACAACTGGAGCCTTTGGAAGAGGAATCTGGATTTCTTGAAATAACATTCGTAACCACAATAGCTCAGTAGTAGTAATTGCAAGCGATCGATACTCAGCCTTTGTGCTTGATCTTGAGACCGCAGGTTGTTTCTTTGAACTCCAGGAGATTAAGCAATTACCAAGGAAGATTGCAAAGCCAGAAGTGGATCTCTTATCATCTGGATAGCCAGCCCAGTCGGAATCACAAAATGCATTCAGTTGAAGGTTTGTGCTAGAGTAAAACAAGCCATGGTGGAGGGTGTTCTTGAGGTATCTGAGAACTCTCTTAACTGCTGACCAATGAGTAACAGTTGGATAATGCATATGTTGACAAAGCTGATTCACAGAAAAGGCTATATTAGGTCGAGTTAAAGTGCAGTACTAGAGAGCTCCTACTACACTTCTATACTCAAAAGGATCAAGCAAGGACTCTCCATTCAATCTGGACAACTGAGAACCAGGTGGGCATAGGGACTTTGCAGGCTTTGCTTCAGTCATCTTGGTTCTATGGAGGATGTTAGTAACATATTTAGCTTGGCAGAGATGAAGCCTTGTAGAGCTTCGAGTAACCTGTATGCCAAGAAAGAAACTTAGAAAGCCTAAGTCTTTAACATGAATTCCTTCTACATTTGCCCAATAATCTTGGTAATCAACTGAGGATGTGTCCCTGTGATAATTATATCATCCACATATATCAACATAAAAACTTTAATGTTGCCAGTGAGAAAAATAAATAAAGAAGTTTCAACTAGAGATGCAGTGAAGCCTATATCAAGTAAGTAGCAAGACAATCTATGAAACCAGGCTCTATAGGCTTGTTTGAGACCATAGATTGCCTTTTGCAGTTTGCACACCATTTTAGGATTCTCCTTGTCAACAAAACCCTTTGGTTGTTCCATATACACTTCCTCATTGAGAGACCCATGAAGGAATGCATTAGAGATGTCCAACTGTCTAATCACCCAGTTGAAATGGACTGCTAAAGCTAGTATAATTCTAATGGTGGAGGGTTTTCTGACTGGACTGAAAGTCTCAATGTAATCAACTCCAGAGGTTTGTTCAAAACCCTTTGCAACTAGTCTAGCTTTAAATCTGTCTACTGCACCATTAGGCTTCCTCTTGATCTTATACACCCATTTGTTATGAAGAACATGTTGACGAGGAGGCCGAGGGCACAAAGTCCATGTTTTGTTGGAGAGAAGGGCCTTAAATTCAAGATTCATGGCATCTTGCCACCTGGGATCAAGAGCAGCTTTACTATAGCAAGTTGGTTCTAACTCAGGTAATACAGTATGAAAACTAAGTAGTGGATACCTAGAGGAGAACATCTTGAAGTCAGAAAATATTTTAGGTTTGAGGTTTCCTGTTCTAGACTTGGTAGTCATTGTGAGAGATGGTTGAAGAGAAGATTGGGCTGCAGCTGTTGAGGTAGGGTTTGGTTCTATAGAAGTGGATGATGGTTGTTCTATTGAGGGTGGATTTGATAGGAGATGTGACCTAGATCTGGTAAACATAGGATGCGATGGCTGAATAACATGAGTTGCTTCTGTTCTTCATCAGGTATGGTTGGTGTAGTTGGTGATGATTCTGTTGTGGGAGTAGGTTGAGTTGCAAAAGGTGTACCTGCTGTTGGACTTGGGCATGGATTGGTATTGAACGTAGATAAAATAGGTAAAGGAAATGGGGAATCATCTTGTGCATGCAGCTTGGAAGGAAATTGTGCAACTGCAAGATCCTTAGCTAGAAGAGAAGTCTCATCAAACACAACATGTCTTGAGAGGTAAGCTTTGTTTGTAATTGGATCAAGACATTTATAACATACATAGTTGTAACCTAAAAATATGCAAGGCCTAGATCTATACTCAAGTTTGTGAGCATTATAGGGCCTAAGCAATGGGTAGCATAAGCAGCCAAAGACTCTAAGTCTTTGGTAGTCAGAGGATATAGAATATAGTTTAGAATAGGGAGACATATTTTGGAGAGTGGGTGTAGGCAACCTATTAATGACAAACATTGCAGTGAGAAAAGAATCAACCCAATATTTATTTGAGTGGTGAGAGTGGGCTAATAAGGTTAAACCGGTTTCAAGAATGTGTCTTAGTTTTCTTTTGACAAGACCATTTTGAGGGGAAGTATATGGGCAGCATTTTCTATGCTCAATTCCATTGTTTTTTAGGAAAGTTTGGAAGAGATGGGATGTGAACTCTCCTCCTCCATCAGATTGGATTACTTTAATGGATGTAGAGAATTGTTTTTCAACTAGAAGTTTAAACTTGAGGAATGCATCATAGGTTTCTGATTTTGTGTGTAAGGGATAGATCCATGTGAATCTTGAAAAATCATCCACAAAAGCTATATAATATTTGTATCCACTGATTGACAGTACTGGAGAAGTCCAGATGTCAATGTGAATAAGTTGAAGAGGAAATGAAGAGACACGTGTAGATAGAGAAAAAGCTTGTTTCTTACTTTTACCCAATTGGCAGGAACCACAAAGCAAATTTTTATTGGAAGCTGAAACTGAAACATAATTTGAATGCGAAAGAGGTAAATTGTTATTTCAAACAACTCGAGTAACTACATCATTAGATGAACGACCTAACCTAAAGTTTCATACTAAAGATGATGTTCTTATTCCTAATAAAGCTACAAAAGACTTGTTGCTATTGTGAGACTTCCTACCCGGCTTAAGAGACAATTTCAAATTAAATCAAGAAATTATAATCCACAGCTAAGTGTGTAACATAAATGAACATGATATGCTATTAACACAACTCACATCCGTAATTGGAGAAACTCGTCCGAGTTAAACATAATATAACGGTGAATTTATGTTAATGTGCGTTTTTCGAGGTCGACTCGTGTCCCCACCCCTTTAGACCCATCCGGGTTTCTTTGCGGCCTATTGTGAAATGTTGGTATGTTATCTAAATAATGAGAGCAAAGCGTCACCAACTCAGTTGCAATGTAGCCCTCTGCAATGCAACCCTTAGGAGCTGCTTTATTGTGCACCTTAGATTTGAAACCCCCAAAGCTCCTACATATCAGATCAGTCAATCATTGCATTTAGTCATTGTTTTTAAATAAATGAATGACAACAAAATGTAAGTTTTACATCGAATTAACTTTAACTCTCTCTCGGATACATCTACATATACTGTACCAGTCCACCTAGGTGGCATTCACGGACAAGATGCACGACAAGATGAACCATGCTCGTGAAAAACCCGGGTGGGAATACCTGTTCCATATTGCACAAAGTGATACAGACGTCACCCTCAATACTATTCATATCCTCTTCACTCAATGCCGTCGAACAAATGCTACTGAAGATTGCAGACATCTCAACAAGAGGTCTAACTACGTTATGTGGCAGTGATGTGGCACACAATGCAATAGGGAGAAGCTGTTGAATCAGTATGTAACTGTCATGACTCTTCATACCCGAAATCGACCGTTCTTTAAGTCATACACACCTGAAAATGTTCGAGGCATATCCGTCAAGTACCCTTATATTTCAAAAAACTTTCAGGAAACTAGTTTTATCTTCATTGGACATCATGTGGCAAGTTGAGGGCATATAGATTTTTCCATCTTCCGTGAACGGATAAAGTGTAGGTCTCAAACTCATTTCGTGCAAATCTTTATGTGCTTCGAGGTTGTCCTTCATTTTTCCTTTAATGTCTAGTAGTGTGCCTATTATGTTGTCCATCACATTTTTATCTATATGCATAACATCAAGGTTGTGCCATAATAAATTATCTTTCCAGTACGGCAACTTAAAGAAAAAAATTTTCTTCATCCACACTACATTATCATTAGGAGTCCTCTTTCTCTTTGATTTATGAGAGAATTTTGACTTACCAGCCCTCTCATCCCCAAATACCATCCATTCTAACTGTGTCAGGATTTCATCTCCACTTGGCACATCGGGGGCACATTCTAGTTCTTGGTAACCGTCAAATATTCTTTTGTTCTGCCTCCATGGATGATTTATGGACAAGTATCGCCTATGCCCCATAAAGCAAAATTTATTCCCGTGTTTTAACCGTCTAGACCTTGTTGCATGCATACACCAAGAACATGCCTTTCCACCCCTAGTAAGCCACCCAGACAAGTCTCCGTATGTGGGGAAGTCATTAATTGTCCACATCAATTGTGCTCTGAGCATAAAATTATTTTTCAGGGAGACATCGAATGTTCGTACCCCAACATTCCATAGTTCATGTAATTCATCAATTAAAGGTTGCAAGTAAACATCTATATCCATTCCAGGTGAACTTGGACCTAGAATAATCAGGGATAATATGAAAGACATTTGTTTCTTGCACATCCAAGGAGGTAGGTTGTAGGGTACTAGCATTACAAGCCAAGTACTATGGGATGTGCTCATGTTCCCAAAAGGATTAAACCTATCCGAGGTGAGGCCAAGCAGTATGTTCCTGTTGTTCGCTGAAAAATTCGAATATAAATTTTTAAATGACTTCCATGCTTTATCGTCGGTCGGATGCCTCAATACACCATCTATTGTGGGGCCATTCGAATGCCATCTCATATGGGGCGCGGTATGCTGCGAGATAAATAGCCTCTGTAGCTGTGGTATGATTGGAAACCATTGCAACACCTTCACCAGACGTTATGGGGTAGCCATCCTCGTTTAAATGGATTTCGTCCTTCCATTTAGATTCTCCACATTTAACATATAAATCTAACTCCTTATTGCCCTTCCAGAACAACATACAATTATTATGACAAGCCGGTATCTTCTCATACCCAAGTCTCATGCCCCTTAGAAACCTTTTGGCCTCATATGTATTAACTAGCAAAGCCCCATCATCTACAGGCAACAACTGATTGATAAACTCTAGGAAAGCCAAGAATATCGTATTACTAACTCCACCCACACACTTCAAGTTATACAGATGTACAGTAGCACTCAGTTTGCTGTGTTTGATCTTCTCATGAAGCGGCTTGTCTACCTTTTTAAGTAAGTCCTCGTACTTTCATACGTCACATTCATCGGCTTCATCATGCACAATGTGTTCTTCCTCACCCTACACCTCGACCTAACTCTCACAATTGTCTTCCCTGACTTTGTCTATGCTGAATAAATCTGATAAGTGCTAAAATATTCATATTTTCAGCTCTTAACTTGCATGTTTTAATCCTCTGGTTTTAATTAATTAGGCCATTTTAATTCATTTTTGTGTTTTTCATACTTTTACAAACTTTTGGAAGAAAATGAAGTAAAACTAGGTGATTTGAGCTCAAAAGAGAAAATGGAGACAATTGGAGCGCCCTAGTACAGCAATCAATCGCAGGGTATCTGCGATCGAGCGCAATACCCGAGAGGACACAGCATCAAGCAGGCCAGGAGCGATCGAGCGCATGCCAAAAGAAGGAACGATCACAGACCTACGATCGAGCACACACGGGATGCGATCGAGCGCACCCGTGCGCAGGAGACTTATCAAGTGGCGGCTGGATTGACATTATTTCCATATTAGGGTTTTCCAACTCCAATTTGTAATAGGTCTCAAAACCCTACGAAATCCCTAGGTTTACTACTTTGTCTAGGACTTTTAAAGCCAATAAATAGACCCTTAAGCCTCTAGAATTGGGAGACTTTGGAAGGAGAAGAATAGGAGCTCTTCAAGTTCAAGTCTCGGGTTTATTCTTTTCTTTTCTTTTCTTTTCTTTTATGAAGATGTTTAACATCAACTTTATGTGTAGCTAATTTAATTAGTAGGGCTTAATTAAAGCCCTAGTTATGTTTTGTTAATATTTCAATATTGGCGCCTTTGTGATGATCTTGTTGTGCTATTTAACTTGATTAATATCTGCTTGCATGAATTCCTCATATGTGTGTGCCTAATCAACATATGCATGTAGTATGGACTAGTTAGTTAAATCAATTTAGATGGCCGAGTTCTGGGTTTAACATAAGTAACAAGAGAAATTCACGCTGGGTTGTTGGGTTAATCAACATGGGGAACCGGGAGTATATGCCATGTCCTAGGCCTTGTGTGTTTGTCGATTTCCATAGAACATATGCTTTCCTAAGGAACAACTTAGTATAAATCATGCTAAATCCCTTAGGAATGAAAAGAGTTAGAGTAGACACCATGTCTAACTTGTTGCTTAGGGAAATCTATATCCTTAGGAGTATACGCCATGCCCTAAGGTTGGCAAACATTAGATATGCATAACTTGATCAAAGCATTGGCATATTGTTATATTAGTTAAATATAATTAGTGGTAGATATCAAAGCCCTACCCTTTAGTATCATCACTTCAACAATCAATCTTTGTTTTGCTTTTGCTTAAGGAATCTATTTTTAAATATAAATTCAGCAATCCTCGTGGGAATGATCCTGTACTTGCATCATATACTACTATGTTGACCTTGTGCACTTGCAGGTAAAACGTACAATTATTCACCTATTAATTTAGGCAGATTTTTGCACAACAAAATCACGCAACAGGCCGTGCATATTTTCACCCTGTTTTGTGCTTTCACCCACATCTACGGTCGGACGGTTCAAATGAGCGCCTTCAATTGGAGCTCATATAGGCCTCTCGCCGTGATAAATCCATTGTTGGTATTGTGGCCACATTCCTTTCCCCCCTATCAAGTGCTCGTATACCAACCCTAGTGGGTGTTTGTTGTTTGTTCGAGACGTCTTACAGGGGCACGCAATAAGTCCATCTAGAGTTCTACAATTCCTAACTGCGGAATCTACAAATGATTTACACCCGTCTCTGTATTCTTTCATACCCCTAAACTTCGTCATCCAACTCTTGTCTATTGCGTTACTACGTACATTAAATAAGTCGAGGTTAGTTTTGGAATAACCATAGCAAAATTATTGGCCACAAATTAATTTAACTACATTTGTTATGGGGACCCTAAACAAAAGTAATCTACGCTAGTTTGTTTTTTTTGTTTTTTTTTTAAAAAAAAAAAATTACACAAATTAATATAGTTTTAATAACCTAAGCAAAATTATTGGTCACCAATCAATTTAACTACATCTGTTATGGGGACCCTAAACAAAATTAATCTAGACTAGTTGGTTTTTGTTTTTTTTAATAAAAAGCACACAAATTAATATAATTTAAATAACCATAGCAAAATTATTGGTCACTAATCAATTTAACTACATTTGTTACGAGGACCCTAAACAAAATTAATCTAGGCTAGTAGGTTTTTATTTTTTTAATAAAAATTGCAGAAATTAATATAATTTTAATAACCATAGCAAAATTATTGGTCACCAATCAATTTAACTACATTTGTTATGTGGACCCTAAATAAAATTAATCTAGGCTAGTTTGATTTTTTTTTTTTTTTTGAATAAATATTACACAAATTAATATAATATTAATACATAAATCAAATTATTGGCCACTAATTAATTTACCCACAATTGTTATGGGGACACTAAACAAAATTAATCTACGCTAGTTTGTTTTTTTTTTAAAAAAAATAAATAAAAATACTACACAAATGAATATAATTTTAATAACCTAAGCAAAATTATTGGTCACTAATCATTTAACTACATTTGTTATGGGGACCCTAAACAAAATTAATCTAGGCTAGTTGGTTTTTGTTTTTTTTTAATAAAAAGTACACAAATTAATATAATTTTAATAACCATAGCAAAATTACACAATAAAAAATAGGGGGAAAATACCTACATTTGTTATAATGAAGCAAAATACTAGATCCAAATAAAAAATAACGAGGAAGAACTTGATGAAAATATATTCAAGGGTTAAATACTAAATTAGTCCCTGGGGTTTCACAACTTTATTTTTTCCCCCTTGGGGTTTCACTTTTATCACAGGAGGTCCCTGTGGTTTTGATAAGTGACCAAATTAGTCCATCCGTTAGTTGACCGTTAGTTGACCGTTAAACTGACACGTGGACCAATCAGACGTCGACACGTGGCACATATATTAATTTTTTTTTATTTTTTTTTAATTAAAAAAAATATATATTTAAAAAAAAAAAAAAAAAAAAAATCTGAAGAAATTGGGGGTGGCCGAGCCACCCCCTTGGCAATTTGGGGGTGGCTCGGCCACCCCCTTTGGCCATGGGGGTGGCTCAAATTGCCAAGGGGGTGGCTCGGCCACCCCCAATTTCTTCAGATTTTTTTTTTTTTTTTTTTAAATATTTTTTTTTTAATTAAAAAAAAAAATAAAAAAAATTAATATATGTGCCACGTGTCGACGTCTGATTGGTCCACGTGTCAGTTTAACGGTCAACTAACGGTCAACTAACGGATGGACTAATTTGGTCACTTATCAAAACCACAGGGACCTCCTGTGATAAAAATGAAACCCCAGGGGGAAAAAAATAAAGTTGTGAAACCCCAGGGACTAATTTAGTATTTAACCCTATATTCAATTATCAACATTAACATACCACATTTTTAATAGGTTTCATTTTTCAAGCATTTCGATGCCTAAAAACAATTAAAATTGCATAATTTGAGAATCTACTGTTTCTTTAAAATTATAGGCCATCCTAATCCATCACTTGATTTTTTTTTATATAAAAATTTTATTATTATTATTATTTTGCAAAAACCACCGGCCAAGCATTAAATTATCCATCAAAGCTTTATTACAAGCTAGAGTGGTTTAAACTTCCCCAATCACGTACTTTTCCATCATAAATATTAATGGTTGAGATCTAGATGTAGCTCTTATTTTTAATTTGTCATTTTAAATTTTCATCACTTCACCAACTAGTAGGTAACATTAACGTTTCAATGTTTATGCTAGAAACATGAGGCAAAAATTTTAGTTTTTTTAATTTTTTTTTTTTTTTAACAATATTACAAACAAAAGTTTTCTCAATGATTATCATGATTGTTTCCCAACTCATGAAATGTATGTAAAAGCAATGGAATGGGGTCATTTTTTATTTTTTTTATTTCATTTCTTCTAGTTAACTAATAATATAAGATCCTTTCCCCCTACTTAATAATTACGATTTTTTTTTTTTGTTTGTAGATCAAGACAACTAAATTACATAATAAATTTAATAGAGAACTATAATAGATGAACTTGTTTCTGACATCCAAATAAAAAATACACTAGTGTTAAAAGATAAAACAAACAAATAACTAAAAATTAACAATAAAATAGCTCAGTCCAATATCTCTTGAATAAAATGAAACTAACAAAATAAAATAAATTGTAAACATATAGAAGATTACAATTTTAACAATATATATATATATAGTACGTTGTCGGAGAGGGGAGAGTGCCGGAGAATGAGTTAGGGCGTAGGGTTGACGCCGCCATAGTGACAGAGACGGCCGGGAGGGAGAGAAGGCTGGCCGGAGTAGAAGACAGAAAAATGAGAGAGGGAGAGGGGACTGGGCGTATGTGCGCGCTGGGGGAGCTAGAAGAAAGATTCTATGCCGGAGAGTGAGGTCCACCGGCGTTTGATAGAGACCACAGGAGAGTGAGGGGTTGCTGGCCGGAGCAAGAAGAGAGAAAAAGGAGAGAGGGAGAGGGGCGCACGGGAGGAGAAGAAAAAGAAGGGGGAAAAAGAAGAAGGCAAGCGCGCGTATGATCTTGATGCGTTTTAGTAACGTGCCAAATGTGGCACGTTACTAATTGGTAACATGCTACACGTGGCACGTTACCAATTTTTATAAGAAAAAAACTATATAGTTTTCTCTTTTTGGACAAGGATTTAAAAAAAAAAAAAAAATTGGTCGGAAAAACTTCTTCCAACTGGATCTATAAAATTGTCATATACATATGAGAAACAAGCCCTCTTTTAATAGCACATGAGAATCACATTTTTCTCAAATAAAATTTTCTCCAACTTTATTAACATTATAAAAATAAATAAAAAATGATTTTCACATGTTCTAAGAATATATGTCATTTTTAAAAACTAAATTTAAATTAAAAAAATATTGTCCCACTCAATTTAAAGGAAAATCTGTCCATCTCTGTTCTACCCCATTTTAGGGGCAAGTCTTTATGTTAATAACTCAAATGTTAATAATTATATTAGTTTTAGTAAAAAAGTGTATATATATATATATAAAAGAGCCATATATATATATATGGCTCTTACAAACAAATTGGTTTTTTTTTAAAATATATATATACTTAAGATTAGGAAAACACCAGGCATTTTCGTTTAAATAGTTTAATTATCAATACAATATGATAAATATATCAACTGGTTTACCAATTAATAAATTTATAATGCTAATCATTTCATCAGAGATATATGATTCAAGCCACAGCGTCATGCATTGTATCTATATCATTATATGAATCGGTATGAGTTTATGAGGAAATTATATATATCACACCAATTCCTAGTGCCAATATGATTAAATCATAAAAATCATACCAATTTTTATTAGATTATATATATGTACATTTTTTCCTTCGATAATGTTAAATATTGTTTTTTGTAAGTGTTAGTTCTTGTATTGGCTTAATTCAATTCCAAAATGCAGAGGCTACTGTTCACAGGCTCAAACACTGATATAGAATGCTCAGAATCCAATCTCCACCGTTCATAATGTAGATTCATGTGTTATGAACGTCCTTGCAAAATTTCAGCTCAATCGGACGACAAACGCCCATCAATCGGAGCTGTTGATCAAGGCTGGAGAGCATTTCCAAAATGCTATTTCACCCGGTCCGGACACGCCTTTCCCGGGTTCGGACCGCATTTCCAGAAACTCCATTTTTGCTCCGGAATGCCGTGTCCGGACAGCCGATTAACCTGTCCAGACACCCCGTACCTATTATGCCCAAAAATGTTTTTTTAGTGGGCCCAAGTCTAGGGTTTGATGTACTGATATATATACATCATTATAGAAGAGAAATGCACGAATTTTCACCCCCAGAGAGTTCGTGTGAGGCTGTGCTTGAGTGATTATGTTGTTGTGAGCCAAATTGATTCCTCTTAGAGGATTTTTGTTAGTTTTGATTGTGTGCTTAATTGAAGTCTATCGAAAGGGTCCGATAATGGAGAATCACGTTGAAGAAGATTGTGAGCGAGGAGACAAGTTGGAGGCTTGTCAATCTTACAGAGTCAAGGTCTTGCAAAGGGTTGTAAGTGTTCTTAGTGTCTGTAATCTCTGAAAAATCTTTTGATAGTGATTTCCTGGGTTTGGCTGCCCCGGAAAGGTTTTACTTTTAGAACGTTTTCTAAAAGGTTTCCTCTTCATCACCAAAATCTTTGTGTGTGATTGTTCATATTTTGGTGATTGTTTGCTTTGATAAATATCCGTTAATTCCTCATAAAATTGTGATATTTATCTGTTTAGAGTTTTTCAATTGGTATCAAAGCGGGTTCACTCTGTGAAGGATTAAATTCCTGAGTGTGAGCTTTGTTTCTTGTTTAAGATGTCTCAAACCCTTAACACTGTGCCTAATTTTGATGGATCAAATTATGGCTATTGGAAGTCCCGTATGAGATTTTTCTTAAAATCTATAGACGTTTGGCATGTCATTGAATCTGGATTTAAAGCTTCAGATAAGCTGACAGCTGAATGGTCTAATGATGAAAAACAAACTCGTATGGCAAATGACAAAGCTATGAATGCTCTATGCTTGTCAATTTCACAAACTGAGTTCTCCAGAATTTCAAATTGTGATAGTGCTAAAGATGCATGGGAGATCCTAGAAACTACTTATGAAGGAACAAATCTTGTTAAAGCTTCAAAACTTCAAATGTTAGTTTCTAAGTTTGAGGAAATTAAAATTTTAGACGATGAGACATTTAATGATTTCTTTGGTAAACTTTGTGAAATTAGAAATTCTATGATAAATCTAGGAAAGATAGTTTTTGACACTAAGATTATTAGAAAGGTCATGAGATCACTCCCTGAAAGATTCAGACTGAAGGTAACAGCCATTGAGTCATGCACTAATCTGGAAACCATGAGGATAGAAGAGTTAGTTGGTGCCCTTCAGACTTATGAGTTTTCTTTGCCTCAACCTAGGAAAAATAAGGATCTTGCCCTTAGAACTCTTAGGAAGAACTCTGATGAGTTATCTGATGAGGAATTTGCCTTGATAGCTAGAAAGTTTTATAAGAATGAAAATAGAATTTCCAAGAGATTTGGAAAACAAAAAGGAAGTACTCTGGAAAGAAATGAAAGAGACCCATGTGGTCCAAAATGTTATGTGTTCTAGCTATGGTCATGTTCGCAATGATTGTGCTAATCTCAAGAGTAATAAGTTAAAAGACCAAAAAGCCTTCAATATTACCTTGAGTGACACCGATGAGGAAGAAACTCCTAATTATATGGCTTTTGTTGCATCCTATGATTCTGATGATCTAATCAATCAGATGTTCAGTCTGCCTCTGATAATGAATCGAATAGGGCTAATGATCTTCAAAACTCCTTTAACAATTTAATGAAAAAGTTTTCTATGCTTAGAAATACTAACTTGAAAATTGTTAAGGATTTTAAGAATCTTGAGCTTGAAAGGGATAATTTGTTGAAATCTTTAAGTAATTCATATGCTGTTTCCAATACTCTCAAATCTGAAAATCATGTGTTAATTGCTAAAAATAAATCCCTTTAAAATGATCTGATTGCATCTAGAAATCACTTTAGTAAATTCTCTAGCGAAAAGCTTGATAAAATGTTGCATATTCAAAAGCATTCTAGCAACAGATTTGGCTTAGGATTTGATAAAACTGCTTCTTTGTCTTCTAACTGTGCTTCTACTTCAAAGACTGTTTTTGTTAAACCAGTGAAAATAGAAGAATCTTTAAGTGAAGAAAAGCAAGTAGTTGCTCCGACTCCTCAAGGTAAGAAAGGTAAGAAAATCTACATTGAGCCTCATGCATCTTACCCTACACCTAGAGTCGTGCATCCTCCTAAGAAATTACCGTCTCAAAGGTTTGTCCCTACATGTCATCACTGTGGCAAAGTGGATCACATTCAACCTCACTATTTTAATTTGAAACCTCATGTGCATATAAATGAAAATTCCTATTCTAGGAAAGAAAGTGAGGGTTTGGTCATAATGATGAGAGAAGTGTTGTCTAGGCTAGATAAGTTTGAGCAAAGTCATAAGTCTAAACCTAAGATTTCTCAAGTTTGAGTTAGGAAGAATGATACCATTCACCCCTTGAGGGGGAGTGGTGATGATCTCACCTTATGTTAGGTGAGTCACCCACATGCCTAGGATTGATTTTCTTGCATATCTTTGCATATCCTAGAGCATGTTGTTTTTCGTTTTTCATTGCATTTTTGTTTTATTTTGTTTTGAATTTGTTTTCGTTCTCGTTCATGTGCATTTCTTTTGTAAAAAATTTCAAAAAGACAAAAATATGTTACTTTGATTGTTTTCTTTTCTTTCTTTTGTCTTATGCACCTAGATAGTCCATTAATTTCTCATGTTGCTTTCATGGATTTAAATTCCTTGCGTCTTGGAATGTTCTTAATATGCATGAGATGAAAATTTGTGTCAATGGACTTGTTTTTGTGGTTACCTAAAGCTTGAGCTTATGTGGTACATTTTGCCTATGATTTATCTCTTGTGCACATTTAAGCTTAAATTGAGGTTTTATTTCGCTTTATTTGTGAGGTCTGTTAGGTAACCATATGAGGTTTTTGACTAATCATATTTTTCAAATTGACCATATGCTAGTTGAACCTAGGGCTTAAAAATTCCTGCTTTCTCTTTTGTGATAAGCACCAAAAGTTTAAGGACACTTTCTCAAAGAGCAAAATAAACAAAATAGTGAAACAAATAAAATCAAAAGATCATATTCCAATAGGAATTTATTTCACTATGTCAAACTTGTGCAAATTGTTTTACAAAGAGAAATGTATAGGATGAGAGTGACTAGGCCCTAGTATAATAAGGTTTGACTTTTGATTTGATATACTTGTCAAAACCTCATTTTGGTGAAACTTTCTCCTCATTTTGTAAGTTGACCATTTTTCTCTTTGAATGGCTTACACACACACACCAAACAAGCATTGGTTAAATGGAACATTGTGTCTTTTGCTTGGGCTAAGCAATATGAGTTCCTTGCCATTTTTAATCTCATGTATATTTTGCATATTTTGAGCATATTTGGGATATTCATTGTTGAAATACATGAGTCGTTGATGTGTGTATCATGTGTGTTCATTTGACTTTTGAGGGGGAGAAACATGTTTTGCATTTCCAGTTTCTTGTTGTTAATTGAGTCATACATTGAGGGGGAGTTTTGCTGATGTTTCTTTGTAATCATGCATTCTACGTCACTTTTTTATCAAGAGTTTTATTTATGTCTTCTTGTTCCACATATGCCTTGATGTATTTTGTGAAGTGTTTCAGGAAACATGAAGACCTTTTTGTCATTCTGTGACAAAAATGGGGAGTAAATATGAGGAGATGATGGGATTGGCTCGACATTTTGGTTTTGTCACTGAATTGCCAAAGGAGGAGTTTGTTAGTTCTTGTATTGGCTTAATTCAGTTCCAAAATGCAGAGTCTACTGTTTACAGACTCAAATACTGATATAGAATGCTCAGCATTCAATCTCCACCGTTCATAATGTAGATTCATGTGTTATGAACGTCCCTGCAACATTTCAGCTGAATCGGACCACAAACACCCATCGATCGGAGCTGTTGATCAAGGCTAGACAGCATTTCCAGAATGCTGTTTCACCCGGTCCGGACACGCCTTCCCCGGGTCTGGACCGCATTTCCAAAAACTTCATTTATGCTCCGCAAGGCCGTGTCCGGACAGCCCATTAACTTGTCCGGACACCTCGTACCTATTATGCCCAAAAATGTGTTTTTAGTGGGCCTAGATCTAGGGCTTGATGTACTGATATATATACATCATTATATAAGAGAAAAGCACGAATTTTCACCCCCAGAGAGTTCGTGTGAGGTTGTGCTTGAGTGATTATCTTGTTGTGAGCCAAATTGATTCCTCTTAGAGGATTTTTGTTAGTTTTGATTGTGTGCTTAATTGAAGTCTATCGGAAGGGTCCGATAAAGGAGAATCATGTTGAAGAAGATTGTGAGCGAGGAGACAAGTTGGAGGCTTGTCGATCTTACAGAGTCAAGGTCTTGCAAAGGGTTGTAAGTGTTCTTAGTGTCTGTAATCTCTGAAAAATCTTTTGATAGTGATTTCCTGGGTTTGGCTGCCCCGGAGAGGTTTTACTTTTAGAACGTTTTCTAAAAGGTTTCTTCTTCATCACCAAAATTTTTGTATGTGATTGTTCATATTTTGGTGATTGTTTGCTTTGATAAATATTCGTTAATTCCGCATAAAATTGTGATATTTATTTGTTTAGAGTTTTTCAGTAAGGTCAAAATAATTAACTGTATGTCCAGTGTAGTAGTGTGTGATGAAATCTGCTATACTAGCCGTCATACTTATAATAGTCTTACGTTGTAGTAGTCACATATAAATTGGACAGCTACGCGAGATGCTCATACAAGCTCAAGTAGATCCTCTCACGGTGGAAGAAATTTGACAGGTAAAAAAATTGATCTATGAGTTACATACGTACTTAATTACTTAATTAAAAACGAATAAACCTCAGTTCCAAGAAATTATATCTTCCACCAAGACATTTAATGAGGAAGCGGAAGCCCTTTTCAAATTAAGAAGATATTCAATAAACAAATGGAAAGCTTTATATACTTCAGTACCATGAATAATTTATACTTAAGTTCAACAATATTGAAAATAATGAATAATTAATTTACACTCCAATATTAATTTCTTTTCAAAAAAAAAAAAAAAATTTACACTCCAATTAATTGGAACTCTTTCTTCTTTTAGATAAGGTTTAAATTTTACCTTCTTTAGTATATATTATTATGAAATATATAATTAAATTATTATGAAAACTAAATAAATCATTTTAGTATATATTATGGAATTACTAATATAATGTTAATAGTATAATTAATATTTTAGTGTCTTAATTACTATGAAAATAATTAATAAGGAAAAAAAAAATAGTAACGTGTTAGTTTGACATGTTACCAATTTGTTAACGTGTCAGTTAGGCACGTTACCAATTAGTGAAGCGTTAAATTTGACACATTACCAATTGGTAATGTGCCTAACTGGCACATTAGAAATTGGTAACGTATCTAACTGACACGTTACCAATTGGTAACGTGTCACAATTAACACGTTACTAAAATATTTAGTAACATGTAAGAAATTGATACGTTACTAAATGGTAACATGGCAAAAAATAATAAACAGTAGACACGTTACAAATCATGAAGTTTTTTGTAGTGAATTCCATTACTTTATAATTATTAGATGAAACTAAATTTTATAAATGATTTTAAATAAGCTCCAAAATAACTAATCATTTTTTTGTGACAGTATAGATGTGGCTACCGCTTTTCTACGTCCATACAACACAAGTCATCTTCATGACGTCTAACTTCTTGACGAAATTTTCTCATAATAGCCTCCAATAATGTGTATGAAAATATGCATGGGCAGTTGGTTTCCGCAATACATTGTATGCTATCATTTATAGACAAATACACTTGTTTGACATAAAATATAACACTTACAGACTTAAGAATTGATGATAATATATACAACAAGACAAATATTTCCTCATACAGTTCCTCCAACATAATCTACGGAAATGTTATGGTAAGTCTCTAGCTATCAAATGATTATCATCTATAACTTCTTCTGATAGACTTGGAGGACTCGAGGATATATAAACTTGGAAATGAGATGCAGTAAGACGGTGGATCCAAACATTTTAGTGGTAGTACGTAGCTTTTACGGGCCATGATATGCCACCCTTAACTCTAAGGGCCCATTTGCTTTGCGGAATAGACCCCTAAAATAGAAAAGCTAAAATAATTGTTCTTTTATTTGGTATGGGTCTATTTCTGGGAATAGTTATTCCCATGAGAATGATTAATCTTATACACACATGAATAGCTATTCCTTGTATAATAAAATAGATTTTTCAAAAAACACACTTATAATTTTTTATTTTATTTTAAGCTTTAAAAAAATATATATGGAAATTAAAGGGGGTGGCTGACCACCCATTGGGGTGGTCGGCCACCCCCACAAAAGTGGCAGGGGTGGTTGCACCACCCTCGAGGCGTCCAGGGGTGGTGCGACCACCCTTGTGGCATCTCGGGGTGGCTACGGTCACCCCTGATGCTCATCGGGGGTGCCGTACCCACCCCAGATCTATTGTCGTGGCCACCCCAGAAGCCCTCTGGGGTGGCCACGACCACCCGCACAAGTTGTTGCGGCTACCCCTGTTGATTTTTGTGGGTGGCCCAATGGCTTCGGGGGTGGTGCGACCAACCCCAGAACACCTCGTGGGTCCATCATGAAGCGCTCCGGGGGTGGTCGCACCACCCCTGGCCTGTTCTATGGGTGGCCGACCACCCCAATGGGTGGTCGGCCACCCACTATTTTTTTTACGTTTTTTAAAGGTTTTTTTTAATTTTTTTTTTCTAATATGAATTGAAAAAATAAAATAAAATAAAATAATGTGTGGTTTTTAGTAATATTGATTCAATTCCAATTATGCCATGTGTATTATTACCAAACTAAAGAATTGAAATAAATATTCTATTCTAACATCTTCTATTCCCAGTAATACCTATTCCTTTTCCTATTGGAATATCCATTCTACAAACCAAACGGAGCCTAATACTGTCTGGAACAATTAGAAAAAATAAAAATAAATAATGTCTGAAACTTTTTCGTGTTTCACTGCTTCCATAATTTTATCCATAATCTTCTTTCGGTTCTTTTTCTTATCCATTTGAGACTTTGCTTTTAGCATTTGTAGCTTTTTATTCTTTGTATTTGGAATCATTGACAGTTTTATTTTGGTTTAAAAGCTCGTTACTCCATGTGGTTTAACAAAGAACAAAAAAAACAAAAACATAAAAAAAACAAAAAACAAAAAACAAAAAACAAAAAAAAAAACAAAAAAACAAAAAAACAAAAAGCAAAAGAAGAAAAAGAAAAACCACTACAAAAAAACCATTTTTTCCTGACATGAGTTTCCTGACGTGTTCCAGTGTCCGACACGTCAGGAAATTTTTCTGACGGGTCGTTTCTGACGCGTGTCGAGTGTCAGAAACGTAGGTGTCAGGAAAAAAAATTTCCTGACGTGTGACTAGGCAACACGTCAGAAAATTCTGACGTGTTACCCATTCACACGTCAGAAAATTTTTCTGACGTTGCATTTTTGCCACGTCAGAATTTTTCTGACGTGGCAGAAATGACACGTCAGAAAATTTTCTGACGTGTCATTTCTGCCACGTCAGAAAATTTTCTGACGTGGTAGTTCTGACACACGTCAGAAAATTAAAAAATTAAATAAAAATTAATTAATTTTTTTTTTAATTTTTTTTTTCTGGAATTTTTAATTATTAATTAATTAAATTATTTTTTTTTTTTTTTGAATTACTCTGCACGCACGGCAGCTCCCTCACGCTGCCGTACGTGCAGATCTGTGTTTCTCCAACACAGATCAATCTGCACGATCTGCACCATGGTGAGCTCTCATTTTTCTTTCTCTCTCTTCTAATTTTCTCTTCTTCTTCCTCTTCTTCCTCTTCTTCTTCTGATCTTCTCCTTTTGTTTTTTTTTCTTCTGCTTCTCCTCTTCTTCTCTTATCCCTTTCTTTTTCTTTTGCAGCTTCTCCTCTTCTTCTCTTCTCCCTTTCTTTTTCTTTTTCTTTTTCTTCTTCTCTTCTTCTCTTCTTCTGATCTTCTCCCTTTCTTTTTCTTTTTCTTTTTCTTCTTCTCTTCTCCGGCCTTTTCTTTGTCTTCTCCGGCCTTCGGCTTTCTTCAATCTGTGGACAGAAGGGAGATATATTGAGGGAGTGGGAAAAACAAATGAGGAGGCCAGGCATGGCGCGCTGGGGAAAGACAAGATAAAAAACAAAAAAATTCAAAATTCAAACGCCCGCCAGGATGGCTAGAGGAAATTTCTGAAAATTTCCTGACGTGCCAGGTGTTGCACGTCAGAAATTTCTGACGTGCTACACCTGGCACGTCAGGAAATCACTCTAAAAAAAATTATTTGAAAAAAAAAATATCTGCACATATATATATAATAATATATTTAAATATATTTTCTGACGTGGTGAATTACCACGTCAGAAAATGCTGACGTGGCACAATGCCACATCAGAATTTTCTGACGTGGCAATTCACCACGTCAGAATTTTCTGACGTGGCAGTCCGACACGTCAGAATTTTTCTGACGTGGTAACTTTTGCCACGTCAGAAAATAAATAATTTTTAAATATTTAAAATCGTTAAAATTTTCCAGACGTTCCAATTTTTAGCACGTCAGAATTTTCTGACGTGTCAAAACAGACACGTCAGAAAATTCTGACGTGCCACTGTTCACACGTCAGAAAATTATTTTCTGACGTTTTAAAATTCACCCGTCAGAAAATTGCTGACGTGGCAAAAAAACTTATACTGTAGCCACGTCAGAAAATGTCATTTTTTTTGTAGTGAACTGATACACGTACAATATATAATTAAGATTGAAGCAAGTTGTTTGAAATGCTTTTTTTTTTTTTTTTTTTTCCTGTTTTGAGTAGAAATATTTAAAAAAAGAATATTCAATAACCTAATGAGAAAAACAAAAATTTCAAACGAAAAAAAAAAAAAATCTAATTAGATGTCGAAGTATCTAGGGCGGGTACGTGTAATATGAGTGGATCACACGATAAATCAAAGTCTATAATAAATGGCAGCTTGACTACAATAATCAGCACAATACATATAAATCACACTAAGTCTTAATGGAAATAGTTAAGACGAACATCATTCAAAAGTCTTTAAAAGCTCAATTCTTTCCTTGGCCTTCCTTAATGTTCAACATCCCTCGAATCCAGAGACGGAGGAGGGGGGGGACCGGCTGGGGCCATGGTCCCCCCCCATTTCCTTAAAAAAAAAAAAATAGGCAGAAAAAAAAAAAAAAATTTATACGGTCCCCCCCCCCCCCAAAAGAAAAAAACTGGCCCCCCTCCCCAAAATAGGCGCCACATCCCCAAAAAATAGCCAAAAAAATATGCATAAAAATAGCCCAAAAAATAGGCCCCCAATCCCCAAAAAAATAGCCAAAAAAAAGGCAAAAAAAAGCCTCCCAAAAAACAGGCGCCCCATCCCCCAACAAAATTCCACCTTCTCGTCATCACTTCGTCCCCTTGGCCAAACCCCTTTCCTTCACAGCTTCACATATTGCAAGAATTGGAGAATCAGAGAGAGAGATAGCCGGTGAGAGAGTGAGACGTAGAGATTGAGAATTTGAGAGAGAGAGAGAGTTTCGAATTGAGAGAGAGAACTGCTGCGGGAGGTAAAATTTTTACAATTTTCTTTTAAATTTCGTTATATAATCGTGGGATTATAATTACAATCGTGAGATTATAATCGTGGGAAAACCTTGTGCTTTGCTCTTTATGGAGTATACCAGCAGTCATGCTTTTGCTTTGTTAATATTGGTTCTATAGTTACTGGTTGGTCTCCTCTGGTTTAGTTGGTTTTCTGTTCACGATTTGGTTGTTTTGTTCTGTTGCTAGTATGTTTTGCAGCTTTGTGATTTGTTTTGTTGGTATTCAACCTCTGTGAGGCTATTTTTTAGGCTTTTGAAGGGCTTGTATTCGGTGATACTTTGTATTTGGTTTGTCTTGCTTTTAATGAAGGTGCTTCTTCATCCAAAAAGAATAAATTAAAAAACTTAAAAAAAAAAAAAAAGCAAGAAATTGTGAAGAGTTGTGAATTGTGAGACTTTGGGTTGGTTGACTTAAGTCCGAATTTTGGGGATTTCTCAGATTTTTTTTATTTTTTTTTTGTTATTTTCTTTATGTATGTATGTAAATGTAATAATGTAACACATACGTATATTATTTGTTTGATGGGGTTAATTATTCCTCGAATGATTTACTTCCCCATCCAATGATTCATTTGTATTTCTTGGCTAGCCAATTTGCGCACATGCTCGGCCAACTAGAGCTATCAATTTCCGATATTATTTATTTATGCTTTCTCCCAATTTTGTTTGTAGATGATGGAAAAGTCAAATACAATACTTGACTTTTTCAAACGAAAAAATTCACAAAGTTCAAATGCACAAACTTCAAATGCACAAACTTCAAATGTCAACATTGGTGATACATCATCGCCAGCTTCTGATATCCCAATTTCTGAAAATTCTTCTAAAAGACTTCGAAGAGTTGATGGCAATGAATTTAATATTAGTTCATTGGAGTTTGATCCCGGATTGCGTCGTCAGATATGGGAATATGATGTTAATCACCGAGATGAAATTCGAAGAGCTTACATTAATTCTGGTCCGTACCGACCTTCGATCTCAAATTACCCGAAATCTGGAAAAGAAAGTCATCTTCGTAGCTTTCAACCCTCGTGGTACAATCTATTTCCTTCATGGCTTGAATATTCACGTGAGAAAGATGCAGCCTTTTGTCTACCTTGTTTTCTCTTTAATAAGCCATCTGGGCATTTCACACAACGTGTATTCACTATAGATGGATTCAGGAATTGGAAGAAAGTTAGAAATGGAAAAGATTGTGCTTTTCTCAATCATATAGGAAAAGATCCTACTTCATTTCACAGAGTTGCTGAGAAGTCATATGAAGATTTGAAGAATCAATCTCAACATATACAAAATGTATTTGAAAAGCTCACTTCTGAACAAATTGCAAACAATCGACTGCAGTTGAAAGCCTCAATTGATGTTGTTCGAGTGCTTGCATTTCAAGGTGTTGCTTTTAGAGGTCGGGATGAAAGTGTGAGTTCTACAAATCGTGGAAATTTTCTTGAGATATTGGGCTTGACGATTTCATATAATGAACAGCTTGCTGAAGTGATCGCTAAAGCTCCCAAAAATGCCACTTACACATCACCAACGGTACAAAAACAAATTTTACATGTTTTTTCAACCAAAGTAAAGGAAATAATTCGTAATGAAATTAGTGATGCAAAGTTTTGCGTAATTGTTGATGAAGCTCGTGATGAGTCAATGAAGGAGCAAATGGCTATAGTTTTAAGATTTGTTGATAAGAATGGCTTTGTGCGAGAACGCTTTTTTGGACTTGTTCATGTCTCTGATACTGCGGCATTAACCTTAAAAAAAGGTATATATTCTGTATTGTCTAAACATCAACTAGACATTCAAAATATTCGAGGGCAAGGATATGATGGCGCAAGTAATATGCGAGGGGGGTGGAATGGGTTGCAAGCTTTGGTTTCAAATGATTGTCCATATGCCTACTACATTCATTGTTTCGCACATCGTTTGCAATTGGCATTAGTGGCGGCATCAAAAGAAGTCATTTCTGTTAATCAATTTTTTACCAAATTGAATGTTGTTGTCAATTTTGTTTGTGCCTCATGTAATCGGTATGAAGAATTGCGGGTTGCCCAAGCTGCTGAAAATGCTTACATGATTGCAATTGATGAGATTGAGAGTGGAAGGGGACTTAATCAAATTAGTACGCTACAACGACCTGGAGATACGCGTTGGAGTTCTCACTTGAGATCAGTTTCTAACTTGATCAAAATTTATAGTCCAGCTTGTGAAGTTATTGTTAAAATCATTGATGTTGGAACTTCTTCTTCACAACGAGCAGAAGCTGATTCAGTTCATCAGGTAATGACTTCATTTGAATTTGTATTCATCTTACATCTCATGAAAGAAACTATGCAGATCACCGATCATCTATGTCAAGCATTGCAATCCAAATCTCAAGACATTTTAAGTGCCATGCACCTTGTTTCATCTACTAAAAGGTGTATTCAACAATATAGAGATGATAAATGGGAAGTTTTACTTACCAAGGTGAAGTTATTTTGCAATAAACGCGACATAGATGTTCCAGATATGAATGCCAGTTATGTTGAGAGAAGAGGTCGAGCTCGCAATCAACAAGCTGACTTTACAATTGAGCATCATTATCGTGTAGATATTTTTTGTGCTGCAATAGATTCTCAATTGCAAGAATTAAATCGCCGGTTTAGTGAGCATGCAGTGGAGTTGCTTATTCTAGGCTCGGCACTTGATCCTCGAGCTGCACGTGAGTCTTTTAGAATTGATGATATTTGTCAGTTGGTAAATAAGTTTTATCCACAAGACTTTACCGATCTTGAAAAAGAACAGTTGGAAATAGAACTTCACCATTATGAGCATAATATAGTTCAAGATTCAAGTTTCCAAGGATTGTTAAATATTTCCGAATTGTGCCAATGGTTGGTTAGAACCGGAAAATCAACTATCTACCAACTTGTTTTTCGAGTTGTTGTGCTTCTGCTTACTCTTCCCGTTTCTACCGCAACTACAGAACGAGCATTTTCAGCCATGAATATCATCAAAACTAGGCTTCGCAACAAAATTGAAGATGAGTTTCTGACGGATTCTCTGATGTTGTACATCGAAAAAGAAATTGCTGCAACACTTAGTACAGATTCAATCATAGATGATTTTCGGGATATGCAAACACGACGGGTTCTATTTTGATAGGTGTTTGAGCTAAAATTTGAAATATTTTATGACACAACTATCTATATATCTTTTTCTCCGTATGTTTATCTTTTTGTTAAAACTGAATTGAAGTTAATTTTTTTTTTTTTTTTTTTTGTATACATTACTTTTTGTATTTTGAATTTATACCTCGGTCCCCCCCCATCAAACTTTCTGAATCCGTCCCTGCTCGAATCTTTGACAATTTTGATCCTTTTCGTTTGACTTGCATTTCATATTTTATCAATCTACGTTTATATGGCTGGCCGAAAAGAAATCTGGACTGATATTGTGAGACGAATAAATCAACGAAAAGCTCGTGACAATGTCCCATAGAAAACAAAGTAAGTGGGATACCAACCAAAGCACTTGCAACAACTGGAGCCCATGAACTTGCACTTCTATACATCAAAATACAAGCTGCGCTGAAGGCTACAATCATACCCCCAATGGATATGAATAGTGTGGCCAGTCCAAGCAACAACTTTGAAGGCACTGACACGCTGAAATCCTCTACACTGTAACGTGACACGAACATTGACAAGAAAAATAGAATTGAAGCCGTAGAGGAGAACAATGCAATTGCATTTGATATGAAGAATATCATATACCAAGTATTTTTCAACAAAATAGGAGTGCCCATTTCTTGATTGTTGCCACCTGGTACAGTGAAAGCTGCAGCAAAAACTACAGCGGCAATTAATGTTGCCACGACCATGCAATTGTTTGATGCGTTCTTCATCCACATTACAGCATCTTCCTGCAACTTTTTATGGCAATTAATAAATATCTCCTTTGGTATCTTGCCTTTTGAATTCTTCACGTTCATGAATCTTGGCGGCACAATCTTTTCTATCTCCTACAGTTGCCCATGTACAAATTGATAGGTAATAGTTGAACCATTATATGCAATTTGCTAGAAGTCAAAAAATTTAATATTATTATCACTTACCTTAAACCACAACAACTCTCGTTGCATTTGAAGGGCTGCTCCTGATACGATATTTAGTCGATCTGGAGGAGCCAAGTATCCAGCTAAATGCAGCATGTTATCTTCGGTGTCTCTAATAGTATAGGATGCAAGTTTACTCTTGTCATCAGTACTTATCTCATATATTAGATTGTACACACTCTCTTGCCGATATAGAATAGCAATGTGAAGTATGCTCATTTTTTTTTCATCTTGTTGCCATATAAGGTCTGGACGAGAGCTTGCAAGTATACTTAGAAATTCAACATTTCCAACTTTTGCAGCTTTAAAAATTAAAGGGAATATACCAGAGGGATCCGGGTATGGTGGAATCAGAACCACATTCCAAAGCTTTTCAATTAATTGATGGGCTAATGTCTTCATCAAAGCTTTGTTATAGATCATTTTGAAACCTGTGGTTGAGAAAAGAATCTATTCAGAAATAAGAGATGGTTTGATATTAAAGAAATATTAATTAAATCTATATGGTCATTCTATAATAAGAATATATATTGAAAGCATTGTAAAATAAGAGAATTAAATGTGGCTACTTGTGTCCTAATTATTGACGTCTTAATTAACATATGTTTTGTGATATAATTCAGGTAAAATGGTCATCATGTTGTGATATATTAATGTAATAAAAGAACTACTTGGGAAATGTCGTGTGTGTATATATATATATATATATCTGTATGTGTGCGCCCGCGCAAATAAAGAAGTTTGGGTTGGAGGCAAACAAACAGGAATTTAAGCGCATTTTCCAGAACGGTAGCTGACTTTCGCTGCCAATTGCTAAGGGTTTTATGGCCAAATACTCCAAAGCTCGCCACCCACAAAAAGTTTCGGCCATTGTTATGTTTGGATCCATTTTCAGAATTTTCAATGCTATATCTGTCCATAAAAAGGGCAAATTAGTTTGACCAAATTGCATTAATTGCAACATGGTCGCCAATATTGCAAGAGAAGTGGTAAGCACTCCATTCAATTTGTGTAAGTACTGCCTCAAATTCATCAAACAAAGTTATAGTCAGATGTAGGGCTTACCATACAAACCATTGTAAATAGTTTCATCCAGGAGATCAACGCGTTTATCATCAATCAACTCTTCAAGAGGAGTCACGGAGAATAGATACGAGATCATGTTTGTATCTCCTATAGTTTCTGCAAGGTTCAGTGGTATGTCTCCTTTATCATCAGGGATCAATAGCAGGTTTTGGTTGAATTCGACTAGCTGCTTAGCAATTCCGACGATTCCTGATTGAGCAGCTGAGTGAAGGGCTGTAAGTCCACCAGTTTTTTTCAACTCCACGGCGTCCACGCCCTTCCGTTTCATCATTTTCAACAATTCTTTTACAAAAGTGGTGCATTTTGCACCCACCGCAATGTGAAGTACTGTCTCTTCATCTTTCGTTATGGTAGCTCGAATATATTCTTTGTGTTCTTCAATTAAATCTTTAGCAGTCCGCCAATCACCCCTTTTCGTAGCTTGAATGAGGGGACCATGATGGGCTCGGTATTCTGCTAACGGTCTTTTCCCTGGAGTACGTAAATGTATTAATTATAACTTGTGGCGAAAAATCAAGCCCACTTGGCTGCATGCTAAGATGTTTGGAGAAGAACTAATTTATCTTAGGACCTTATGTATGTGCATCAAGTGAAATTTTATCTTCTTCTTGTTCTTCTTTTTCCTTTGTGTGTGAGCATGTTTGATTGTAATTGTTGTTCGTGGAAAACTTCATTTAACCTCTCTAACTTTCATCATATTTGCTGTATTGTCCCAAATTTTAATCGTTCATTTATGAGATACTATTTTAATATTAAGGTTGAGTTAATATTGATAATAGGCATCATATTAATTGTTGAAAAATTGATGAGATTATATGAATATTATATGAATAAATATTGATTGGAAGTTATTAAATTATAAGTCTTGATTTTATGAGAGATTTTATTCTGATAATATTATTGGGTGATTTAAGTGATAAAAGAATATAATTAGACTACTATGATAATAGATTAAATAATAATATTATTAGTGTGACAATATTAACTGTGGAATTAATTGAGTTAATAATAGTGACTCTAAGTTATTAGTTAAATTAAGAATAATGAAAAAAAAAAAAAAAAAGGTTAGTATGATAATTAATTGGTTAAATAAATAGTTTGATGAAGTAACTTAAAAAGTAACTGGATCAACTAAATAGTTCGGTTAGGCTACTAAACCTAATTGGCAAGTTACTTTCTTCTATAAAACAAACCGCACCCCTTCGGTTATCGCACACGCCTCCCTTACTTCCCGTTTCTTCTTCTCTCAGCCGAAACAGAGAAGCAGAGAGAGCGAGATCACGAGAGGGAGAGAACGAGAGCGAGAGAGATAGACTCTGAGAGAGAGTGAGCACGAGAGAGATACAGAGAGAGAGAGGCCAAAACCCATCACCTCTTCCCCGTTCCCTCTTCTTCCTTTCCAGTTCCTTCTTTCCCGTTCTTCTTTCTTCTCCTCTGTTAAGAGTTGAAAGAGAGAGAGAGAGAGAGAGAGAGAACGGATTAGAGACAGAGAGAGAGAGAGTTTCAGAGAAGAGAATCAGTGGGTGTTGGCGGGATGTAACTACTGGGGTCATCAAAGGTAAAATTCATCCCGTTTAGCCTTTGATTCTAGATTTTCGGTTAGTTTCAAATGGGTTTGATTTTGGGTTTTACTTTCTGGGTTCTAACCGAATGGGTGTTGATTTTCTGAGGGTTTCTTGAGTGATTTGGTCTGTGTTGATTTTAATGGGAACGAGCTTGAGCGGGTAGTGCTTGTCCAAGCTTGGATGTCAAGCTCGAGCTTGACACAAGCCCCATTTCGTGTCAAGCTTGGCTCCCCAGGGTGGATAGGTCAGAAATTTTTGCCAATTTTGTATTTAAGTAAAAAAAAAAAAAAAAAAATCAAAAAACATAATAAGCAAATTTTATTAATGATACGACCATCAAGAAACTATGTGAATGTAAGAGATCTATAGGGTGAGAGGAGAAATATTATACCAAACAACACCTATATTCACTTCAATTAACTACCTCTCTCTCTCTCTCTCTCTCTCTCTCTCTGTGTGAACACAGTTATGGCCACCACTGCTTCAACCACCGCATGAAGCAGAGCTAGGTAGAGGCGTAGTCACTAGGTGTAAGGAGTATCATAGATTATGTCTAATTTGGGATGATTTAGGGTTACATTCAAATATGAAGAGTGAAGACAAGAAGAAGACGAAATGAAGAGTCAAAGCTGATTTGGGGATTAACAATTCAAATTGTTGATTTAACTAGCACTAGATACTTAATGATTAGATCATTTAAGATATAAACATATGATTAATTTTTATCATTAAATTATATATATATATATATATATATATACACGAATTGTGCTAATAACCGAGTCGAGTCTTTATACGAGTATGTTCACAAACTTTAAATGAGGAACCCGAGTTTTATATGAGTATATATAAATTAATAATCGAGTATAGTTTCATGTCAAAATGCAATTCATTTAATAATCGAGTTGCGCATGAGTCGAATTTTATCGAGTCAAATCCGATCGAGCTCACGGGTAGCTTTATTCATTTACAATCCTAACAACGAGTGTACTTGAGTGTGAAGATTTGAAGTAAGGAAATAAAAGGGATAAAAAGTTAGCGGACATGAGATAATTGACTAGATAAATAAATGAATTTTCGTAAGTAAGAAATTGATTGAAGGACATAAAAATAAAATAAGTAAATAAATGTGACATATTATCTTTACATTTAGTCCTTGAAATATATCTCGATAACAAGACTATTACGAGTCCATATGTGCAGTCTACAAGGATGTAAATATGAAAATACTTGAATGATGTTGATTTTGATAATATAATTCTTGTCGTGTTATTAAGGGAAAAGTCAACATACTCCTCTCAAACTACTACCTAATTGGCAATGTTCCACAAACTTTTTTTAATTGTGACAATGTCCCCCAAACTACCAAAAATTGTCAATGTACTCTCAATGACGAAACTACCCTTAGTAAAATAAAAACAAAAAATTCTAAAACTTCTAGGAAAAGAACTAAAACTAAAAAATTTTCAAGGGGTGACCAAATTTTTTTAAAAATTAAAAAAAATAATAATAAAATAAAAAAATAAAAAAAAAATTCCTCTGAATAAGAAAAAAAAATTAAAAAAAAATGATTTTAAAAAAAAAAAATTAAAATTTTCATGTTTTTTTTTTTTATTTCTGCCTTATAATTTTTTTTTTTTTAAAATAAAAACTTACGTTTTAAAAATATTAAAAAATTTCGTTTCAAACAAAATTCGTTTCTTAAAATATAAATTTTTAAAAAAATTTAATAAAAATTTCCGCATTTTTAATTAAAAAAAAATTTTTTTTTAAATTTTTTTTTTTTTTTGAATTTATAGGGGTATTTTTGTTTTATTGGGGAATCTACAGAAGTATTTTTATTTTTTATTAACCTTGGGGGACATTGACAATGTATTGAAAATTTGAAGGTTTGAGGAAACATTGTCAATTGGGTAGTAGTTTAAGGGGAGTATGCAGACTTTACCCCCTTTTTTTTCTTTTTTCTTTTTTTTTTTTTTTGGAGAAAAGTGGATATCTTATTCCATATCATCGTCAATAAGACGATACAATCAAAGTGAGTGAATAAATTCCTCTCTTTATAATACAATAGATACACGGGGGAATATCGTTCCTCCACGTTATGTCTATGACATGCTTAGTGGCTTCTTTTGCTAAGCCATGAGCTGCACAATTACCATCTCGTGTGATATGATTGAAACACAAATTGCTAAACGCCTGCAGTCCAATCTGGATGCCTTCCACAAAATTCCCATAACCTCTATTGCATGGTTTAGGCGAGTTTGCTGCCACAACCTGCAAAGCATCCCCTTCGAAAATAGTTCCATTTGCGCCCCTGCCGGTTCCACGTCCATCACCATTGTAATGCTCCGAGCTACCTTGACCTAACCCAAGCTATCTCTAGTAATGATACCCAATCCTACCCAGCTAGATTTTTTTGCCACAGCAGCATCCCAATTTATCTTGAGCATAGCCGTAGGTGGCAGTTGCAACGGTTGGGTTTTCAAGGAAGATGGCGAATCAAGTACATCCCCACCCTTCTCGTTTGCCCTCCAGAATTCTTCCAAAGACGTTGTGGACTCTCTGATTACCTGGTTTGGATGTATCAACATATATTCATGTACCACCATATTCCTCAGCCATATGCGCCTAGCTATTACAACAAAAGTTTCCACTTCCTGTAAATCACACTTGTTTGCCATCTCCTCAAAAATCTGGATGAACTCCCTTCTCTGACAAGCCGCCTTCTAGAACTTGCGTGATCTCCCACCCCACACGACCCTTGCGGATGAACACTCCCAAATTATATGAGCTACAATCTCCTCCTCCATACCACATGTGGGACATAGGTTATCCTTAGTCACCCCCTTTCTATATAAAGTTTTCTTTATCGAGAGAAGGTTGTTGAAAACCTTCCACAAAAACACTTTTACTACATTGGGAACTCCAAGATTCCAGCAAGTTTGCCAAATTGTATTCTTTGTGCTAAACCCCGAACCTCCACAGCCATCCAACGTTGACAGCTTCATCTCCATGTGGTATGCACTACGCATAGAGAAATCGCCATTTGTGGTGCATCTCCATATCATACGATCCCTAGGTTGTAGAGGGCCCAATGGGATATTTAGTATAAGATTCCCCTCTTCCTCCTGAAAGATCTCCTTCACGATCTAGGCATCCCAACACTTTGTATCCTGATCAATTAAATCCCTTACCTTAGCATCTTCCGGGAAGATGGTAATTGGTGAGTAGGCCGAAAAAGTTGTTGGGCATGGAATCCACTGATCTCCCCACACACAAACATCCTATCGATTTCCAATCCTCCAAATAATCCCATGTACAATCACTGACTTGGTTGAGATGATGCTTTGCCAAGCGTACGACGGCCTAAGTCCCACATTGGCCTCCGAAATAAAGCTGTGGGAAAAATACTTAGCCTTTAAAATTTTTGTAGACAAAGATTTTGAATTTTTGAGAAGTCTACATATTTGTTTTGCCAGGAATGCCTTGTTGAAAGTCACCAAATCTCTAAAGCCCAAGCCTCCATTGGCCTTTGATTGGCCCATCCTTTTCCAGCTCATCCATTGTATTTTTTAATTATTCTCCTTATGCCCCCACCAGAAAATTTTGTATCGTCCTATTGATTTCTTTGCACAGCCCCCCTGGGAGTTTGAACACACTCATACAATAGGTAGGGATGGCTTAGGCCACTGATTTTGGGAGAATCTATTTGCCTGCTTGGGATAAAAACTTGATCTTCTAGTTATGGAGACAATTCCAAACCCTATCCTTTATACTCTTGAAAGCCTGCACACGAGACATCCCGACTAAGGTTGGGCGGCCCAAATATTTGTCATATCTATTTGCAACCCATATCGCTTTACCATTCAACTTTAGAGCACGTCCCTGAGATAGAGGTTTGGAAAGATATATATGTATTTTGACCCGCAAGAACTCGCCCGGTCCCACTCCAACATCCAATACGTCGACCTCCTCCACCTTCCCTACCGATGAGCCTATTTGCATGGAACCCTACTTCCTTCACTATGCATGCTGGTGGTAAATTATACGTCCTTACGTAGAAAGCTACATTCACGAACTCCATATCAGTTATAGGAGTAAGCCCATCAAACTCTACCAGGGATATAAGGTTCCTGTCGTAAGTCCCTGGATGACCCTGCATAATTCGATCCTTGTCCCACCACTACTTGAACTCGATAAGGAATAGATTTGGTCCCAGTGTTTTGAATGAAACCCTTCCCGTTGGTTTCCATGCTCTTATCATAGGTGTCTTAATAATCTCCTTGCAAATGATTCTCTTTGTCAATAACTTCCCTACCAAACATGATTGCCCCCGTTGAACTAGAGGAACGAAGACCTGCACCTTAATCTCAATAACCGTGCTCTCTTCCTATCGCAACGTGAGTTTCCCCAACAGTTTTGTCAACTCCTCCGTCGTGCTTCCCATCTTCATGTCTAGCCTCCAACTCCAATACTCCCAGAACAAATCTCCTATTCCTCTCCGCCAGTCAAGTTCAAGAAAAAGCTCTACCTCCAAAAACCCTAGCCGCTTTTTTGGAGAAGAGAGTTTTTAATTGTCTTAATGAAGAAAACAAAAAGTTCCCCTCAACTCTAGTTGATACAAACTTCAAAGCTTGTTTTCGATGAAATTTTTGAAAAATGACTTAGTTTCTTGGAATGACTTTACCCTTTTATTAATTATCTGCTTTATATAATTATTCATGGAATACTGTGTATTGTGTCTAAATAAAATATTGTATTGATAAGATAGCCACTTTAATGAAAAACTTACTCTTTGGTTGTCTGAGAGGACTGCAACTTAGTTGATTGTGGATATAACCATCCTACCGACCTAATATATAACTAAGCAGTGGCAATATAGTCGCCGGTACTAAACAAGTAAATATCTAATGTGGGAGGGACATAAAAGACGTAAATAGGCTAGGAGCCTAAGAATGAAAGGTCTGCAAAAATATAATCATAAAACACAAACTAATTAGTCATTAAGTTGCATCTGCATACAACCATTATCATTACTATTTGTGCTTACTTTAATAAACCGACAATCTTTTTATATTATTGAATCAATTGACTCATTTATTTGTGTGTGTGGTTGTGGGTAATCCCACGAATATATAGTCGTTGTAGTACTTTCAGGATGGAGGATTGGATGATTGGAATAATCTAGTAGGTGTGCTTAGATGTCTTTTCTTGAGGTGCTCCAAGTTCTCAAGCTTGTGGAGTTTTGACTTAAGTGAATTCAATCGGGTAGATTTCTATTAATGCCTTCTTTTGCATGATTTGGGTATTTTTGTATAAACAACAATGTTTTAGTTGTAATAATTTATAGGGAAAAATGCAGTTTACCCCCTTTAAGTTTCAGGAGTTTTTCAATTTTAACCTCAAAGTACAAAAATTGGCAATCTACCCCCCTAAAGTTTCAAAAATTGGCAATTTAAACCTTCAGTTAAATTTGACCGAAATTTTTTTAAAAAAGCCTGAGGGTAGTGATGTAATTTCATAGATTTTTGTCTATTTAGACGGAAAAATTAAAAGGGGGGTTTAAATTGCCAATTTTTGAACTTTGGGGTTAAAATTTAAAAACTCCTGAAACTTCAGAGGGGTAAACTGCATTTTTCCCTAATTTATATAATAAATTAGAAGGTCTGGTATATTCTTTGGAAGTTTATGTTGTCTTTTAGAAAGCAAAATTTAGTACTTTATTTTCCACTGTGAGATTATCTTATATCTTTGATGTTGTAATGTTAGTTCAAATATCGGGGCATTATATTTGCTATTATCTCTTCAAAGTTCAAAATATATCAATTTAATGTATCAAACTATCAATATTTTGCAATGTTTCCCTCCAGTTAGTATAATACAGGAGGTCAATGCGTTTATCAACAATCAACTGTTCAAAAGGAGTCATAGAGAATAGATACAAGACCATGTTTGTATGTCCTAGATCTGTTGCAATGTTGAGTGGTATGTCTCCACGTTCATTAGGGATCAATAGTAGTATAGTGATGATTTTCACTAGCTACATGCTCAGCAATTTTGACGATTCTTGATTGAGCAGCTGAGTGAAAGGCTGTAAATCCAAATGTTGTTTTCAATTCCATGTTGATGCATCCTGACTTGGTGGGTTGCAGTGAAGAACATCAATAAGTAGCGGATAAATACTTCTAGATCTTGATTCTATCAATGATCTAAGAAATCTTCTTGACAAAACTAGATACTCTCTAGGTTTTGAAGGGAAATAGAGGAATAAATTCAACTCTGAGTAATTCTCATTAATAAAAATCAATAATCAAGATAAACTGATAAACTAGAGGCTATAAGCACGTATTTATAGGTCCAAGACTCCTAAACCTAATAAGACACGAAATATAGACTCCTAAAACCCTAACCCTAATTTAATAACAAAATAAAGTCGATTTAAGCAATAAATTGCGAAAATAACATAATGACTCGCCGCATGCACTCGATTGCAGGCACATGGGCGATCGATCACACTTCCAGAGGGCCTGTGCACTCGATCGCGTGCTCGATTGCAATCACGGGGGGAGTCGAGCACAGTACCAGACACAGGTGTGCTCGATCGTAGACTTGTGCGCTCGAGCGCAGTACCAAACACAATGATTGTTATCCAATCTGCATCATTCTCCCCTGATTGGAGAGAATTCATCATCGAATTTAGCCGGTTCTTTCTACGGTCCTTTAGATGCCTAGTCAACTCATTCCACTCGTCGTTCCCCAAGATCAAGACAAAACACCACCCCACAATAAATGCGATGCTCTTCATCATCGGTATACCTCGATGTTTGTCATGAAAGCCCAACACACCACTTGAAAATTCTTCGAATTTGCCGTACCTCTCTCATTCCTTTTCCCTTCCACGTGCCATGAAAAATACTCAAGAATGGGTAAGCCATTGTTTCCCTTGTGAAAATATAATTTTTCTCATCCGCATAAAACTCACTATAATCATTGTTAGGAGAATTTAAAATATCTTCAACAACAAGGAAATCAACATAATCACCCTCTTCACCATTAAGATTAGGCACTTCACCTAAAAAGTCTTCATCACCCTCTTCATAATCGGTGATGTCATCCTCTTCATAATCGATGATGTCATCCGTGGGTTCTTCCTCTTTCAATTGGTCATCTTCTGTAGGGTAGAGGCCACTAAACATGGGAAAAAACCCATCTTCTTCGTGCTCTTCCTCTTGGTCATCTTCTTCGGGGTAGAGGCCGCCAAACATGGGAGAAAACCCATCCTCTTCGTACTCGTCCTCTAGATCGGATGCCAAAGGTCCTATAATTGGCTCTTCCTCATTGACATCGTCATCATAGGTTGGTGGGAAATCCCAATCCACAAACCCTTGTAAAGGATCTTCAACATCTTCATGCTCAAACCCTTCATTAAGGATCTCAGAAGTTTGGAATTCTTCATCAACAGGTTCACCTTGTTCCTCCACATATAGATTGGATAGGCGGAGTAAAGGTCAAATTGGCCTGTCGTGGACTCTCCGCCTCATCCCGTGCTTTCCTAAACACCTTTCTTTTGTAGGAATTTTCGATTTTTCTTGTCACAACCATAGACCCTTGTATCCAATTATGTGAATTTTGGCCCATGGTATAGTTATGGGGCAAGAAAGCAACTCGCATATATTTCAATAGTTTCTCCCAACTATTGATCTTCAATTTGCCTTGCCGCACCCTACTTTCCTTCAGTTGTTGCCACCACGCAACAATGCTTCCCTGGAATGTGTGTATCACCAAAGAGACTCATCATTTATCGGGCACCCCGTTGAGTTCAAGAACCTCTTCAACAGGCAAGTCCAGAAATTCTTCGGGTTGTTGATCCCAGTAGAATTCTGGAATATTGAGTTTGAACCCGTTCACCCACCTATTGGCATGAGCTTGCGCATGGTGCTAACGTCCGTGTGTTCGGCTCTCCGCAAAAGGGTTTCCGGATCCATTCCCATGTTGACCACACCAGTCGGATACTTGGGTAGTGAGGTCTTCAATTTTATCCCTCATAGCCCTGAGTCGATCCTCCGTGTGTTGCCAACGTTCAGCGATAGATTTGCCTTCCGTCTCCGCGAATCGCGGTCTTGGTTGGCGATGACAATCGTTCGGCCCACCACCCATGTGCCGCAAGCGAATTGCCGGTTGCTCCTTACATGTTGTCTCCATGCACACGTGCACCTTGTTCATGTCTGAAAAATGGTGGCTCCTCCCCATTCATGGAAAGTAACTGACCTCTGATACCAACTGATGCAACTCGACTTGGTGGGTTGCAGCAAAGAACATCAATAAGCAGCAGATAAATACTTTTAGATCTTGATTCTATCAATGATCTAAGAAATCTTCTTGACAAAACTAGATACTCTCTAGGTTTTGAAGGAAAAGAGAGGAATAAACTCAACTCTAAGTAATTTTCATTAATAAAAATCAATAATCAATATAAACTAATAAACTAGAGGCTATAAGCATGTACTTATAGCCCCAAGACTCCTAAACCTAATAAAACATGAAATGCAGACTCCTAAAACCCTAACGCTAATTTAATAACAAAATAAAGTCGGTTTAAGCAATAAATTGAGAAAATAACATAATGACTCCCCGCATGCGCTTGATTGCAGGCATGCGGGCGATCGAACGCACTTCCAGGGACCTGTGCGCTCGATCATGTACTTGATCGCAGTCACAGGGGGAATAGAGCGCAGTACCAGACACAGGTGCGTTCGATCGTAGGCTCATGTGCTCAAGCGCAGTACCAGACACCACGACCGTCATCCAATCTACATCACATGTCCTCCGGATTCATCAATTTCAACCATTCTTCTATAAAAGCGGTGCGTTGTGCAATCACGGCAACGTGAAGTGTTGTTGCTTCCTCTTTCATTATGGGAGCTCGAACACAGTCTGGGTATTTCTCAAGAAATCTTTAGCAGCTGGCCAATCACCTTTTATGGAAGCTTGAATGAGGGGACAACATAGGGCATGGTATTCATCTAGAGTTTTTTCCCCTAGAATATTTTAAAAAAAAATATATTAATTACGACTTTTGGTGAAAAATCATGACACTTTGAATGCACACTAAGATGTTTAATGAACTAATTCATCTCGTAAACTTGCGTCTCTGCAGCAAGTGTGTTAGGTTTTTAGTATTTGCTAACTCGATGCCCAAAATACATTGACATAATTTGGTTTTAGCAAAATGTTTTGAGGAACCTTTATCAAAATCAAGTTCTCAAGTTTTTGGTGCTTAGTCCGAACAGAGATGTGGTCAATTTGAATTGGTCAACTGGCAAATGATAAATGAATTTTTCCAAAGAGCTCCATGCTAAGTTCCGTTTTTCGAATGGAATACTTCTAGAGAGCTCCAACCTAAGTTTCATTCCAAGTTTCATTCAAATGGAATACTTCCAAGATTGACCTAGCCGGAGTAAAAAGATCATAACTTTTGTTTCGGACATTCGATGAAGTCAAATTTGGTTTCGTTAGAGAGTTAATTTAAAATGCTACAATTTTGTATGTCATGAAAAGTTTCCAATTTCAACATTTAAGGGGTCCAAACGGGATGTGAAGAAAAGACCAAAAAGTTGAATCCCTGGAAGCTACTCCAGTTCGAACGGGCCACTTTCTTGTCTGAATGGGGGTCGTAGAAAAACAATTTTTGGACCACCAACTTTCAGAATTAAGGCTACTTTCTAAAGTCTATTTAAGGGCATTTAGAACATGTGTTTTTTTTTTTGTAGGGATTGAGGGCAATACTTTCAAAGCAAAAATAGTTTTTTCCTCCATGTACTAAGAGAGAAAGTTTAGGTTTTTATACTTTCAATTGTTACTCTCACAGTCTTTTTTGTAACCCACAATCTTTCTTCAAGAACAATATAAACCTATCAGAGTTCCGATAAAGGAGATCAAGTAAAAGAATTTTTCAAAGGTTCTGGGAGAGATACTACGATAGAAGTCAAGTCAATCACTTGTCTTATGCAAGTGAGTGTCAACTTCAAAAAAAATTTGTAAGTGCTAACTTCTTGTACTCTTTATTCTTGTATAGTTGATTGATTTTCTGAGTTAGGCTGCCTCATAGTAATTTTATTTTTGAAGAGTTATTCAAAACGTTTCTACTTCGTCACCAAAGCCATTGTATTGATTATGTGGTGACTGATATTTTCTGATTTGTCTTTATTTTACTGCTGAAGAATTTTTATATTCTACTGTGAATGTGATGCATAGTTGAGTGTTGGTTATGGTTGATAATTTTTAAATTTAACATGTATTATCTTCGAACACCTATTCAACCCGCCTTATAGGTGTTGTTTGGAGTCTGCTTTTATTTTTCAATGTGAAATTTAATTAATTGTCTTCGTCTTCTATTTCTTTGTGTACTTGTGTGCATGCGTGTTTGTCATTGTTGTTGTTGTTGTTGTTTTTTTTTTTTTTTTTTTCTAACTGAATAAGGAAAAGGGTTACAGGGTAGGATCCTTCCCATTCTTGATCCAAAAAGAAGAGAGAATGGGTGATCCTAAAAACGAAAATGGGGTGGGACAGACCCAAAACAAACTAAAATAGTGCAAAAATAATTACGGAGGGTAGAAAATGGGTGAAACAAATGAACCGGTCCTCTCAAGGGGTCATACAAAGCGGTTACAGAAGCAAAAGGGGCACCGATTAAGGCGAACCTATCTAAGCCCCTACTTGGAACCAACAACATCCACCGGAAGGAGGATGTTGAAGATGCACTGTCAAAGTCCGAATCAGGGACTGTAGAAAATAGAGGTACCAACACAAATTCGGTTACAAAAGTCTCCACACTTCAATCTAACCAATACAGCACAAGGAGACAATAACCTAAAACAATAAACAACAGAAATACAAATAACAACAAAAATACAAAAGAAATAAACAAAACACAGCAAAACAACTAGCAAAAAGAAGCAACAGCCGGGGCACGGAAGATGGACACACTCCGGTGAGTGCGAGCCACGCACCGGCGCATGGTGGACGGAACAATGCGAGGAGGGCAATGACAGGGAGCTGGGATGACAGCGAGCACAGTGGATGGGCGCGTGGGCGGAAGAAGCTATTGGAAAATAGTAGATCTAATTTTTAAAATACTAGATCTAAAAACACCAATAGCTCCGGGAAGAGGACGAGCAACGCCGCAGTGAGAATGGATGACGGTGGCGTAGCGACGAAGGCTGAGCAAAGGGAATGGAGACGGCCAGAGCTTCTAGCCTGGTTGGGAAGAACTAAAAAAAGGGCAAAAAACTTGACAAAATACAAAAGAAGAAAAGAAGAAAGAGGGGAGGAGGAGAGGAAAAAGATCCATTCCTCCTCCCCTAGGTGGAAAACCCTCACAAAGGAGGTGGAAAAAAAGTTTTCTAGAGAGAAGGTGGAGCCTTTCTCTCTAGAAGGTATGGATATTGTAATTGTTGTTTTGTTTCTTGATTTGTTATTATTGTTTTGGGTTGTTTCTTGGCCTACAGAAGGTGCATAACAAAACATTTTAGCCTACTTCAGAATTCAGTTTTTTCAGTGGAATGGAACGGATATCATGGAACAAAGGCATTGGTAACACTTTTCCATAAGATAATTCGTAATTAGACCAGAGAGAGAGGTACATACTCCCATTAGTTTGATATTCAAAATCTTCACTTGGGCTTGATTCCTCTACACTTATCTCCACCGATCCTCCTTGTGACGTGCCAGCATTTAAGCTACCTGACGCTCCCTGATCCAAGTATGTAGGAAATGATGGAATGGAAGAGGATTCTTGTTGATTGATAGCTTGTCCAGAAGCAGCCCTTTGAGGATGACTCATTGATGGAAATGTCTTACTCCTTGGTAGCTTCATCTTTTCCTTTTGTATTCTTTCATGACGATTGTTGATAGCACCTTGTTCCATTTTTTTTCTTGTTTCTTTGGAAATAAAATGAGATAGAAAATAAATAAATTAATACATAATGATCAATCTGATGATATAGAAATATTCCTAATTAGGTGAGTTTTTTTTTTTTTTTTTTCTAATTTCTAATTAGGTGAGTATATAGATGAAGAGTGATGGCTACAAAAAGCAGGTATATCAATCAACAAATTCTCTATTTTGGAATAATTTAAGTTTATGGACAATGATGATTTATACTGGTAATTGTATTCAAACGCTAAAGACCTCACATATGACGCGTATATATGGGTGCTTGGTATAGATTAAATCAGAGAGACCTCCAATATAATGATGTAATAATTTTAAATTCAAGAATCTTTTTACATGCAAAATAACGAAATACAACTAGACTAGTTTAGTTAATTATAAATTATTCTGTTATTGATTGATAAACATGCATCCTGTTATTTAGTGTTAGTTTATTTATTTTAAGAAGCGAGATACGTTTTGGAAATTAATATAGGATAAAATTTTCAAATGTAACAAATTTTGCAAAGTACATTCACTTACGACTGTCTTACAGAGACGAAAAGTTAAGACAGAGAAACGGTGTAAGTAATTATTAGACCAAGAGCCGTCAAAGGAGAAAGATAAGTTGTGTAAATAAATTAATGCACAATGACAGCAACAAGAATTAATGCCGAAGATTTATTAGAGATGATGGAAACATGCACTTACTATCAAAGCCAGTTGCGCAGTCAAAGGGCCTTTCTCTTTCGCAAGTTGTGATACCCAACCTTTGCAGGAGAGTTTCTCACTTACTATCGATGTAGAAGACAATGCCGACAGCCCATGCTGTTATATATAGGAGTAAAGCAACTATTGAATATTGATTCTTTAAAATTTAAGTAAAGTATTTTACCAACAGCAATTAAATAAACGTGCAACAACTTTTCTTCCACCGTTACGTATGTGCTTTCGTGGGAGCTTGACATGATCACCTACAAGAAGACAATGGGATTATTTGGCAAATGGTTTTGATTTTGTTATAGAAAATAATTAATGTAATATAAAATTTTAATATTTTTTTGTATGAAATAAGTGAAAAAATTTATTTTGTTGTAATTTTTTTATTTAAATAATAATAAAAAGTGAATGATATAATATAAAAAGTTAAAAAAATTAAAATATTTTTATGCTGATTTTTTTGAGAAAATATTGTATAAACAGTAACAAATGAACAAACAATCCTTTATCCCGTCATGCAAACTGGCCCTCCATGCGATTCTGTTGAACAGTGGCGGATCCACTCACGGGCCAGAAGTGGCCGTGAACCCTGCTCAAGTCCAAAAAAAAATACTGCATTACAAAGGAAATCATTCCTTAAGAGCCAATGGCCCCTGCCTGAATTTTTTTACTTTTCAAAATGGTCCCACTCTTTTATTGGAAGGTCGAAATTTTGATTATTTGAGTAAAAGGGTGACTTGCGTAGAAAAATCATCAGTCGCACGCTACTGGGTCTCACACTCTTTTGTTTCTAATGGCACACTTTTTTCCTTTCTTTGTTTTTCTTAATTGATACTCTAAACAAAAGTCTGACATATAGTGACTTGAGTAGAAAACATAGTCCACTTCTACTCTTCTAGACTAGGCTAGGATGGGACGGGGCAGGACATGTTGTTAAACACCACCCCCGGCCAGAGTACTGATTCACAGCACGCACGGGCGTGGCACGCCCGTGCAAAAAATTTTTTTTTTTTTTAAAAAAAAAGATAGACAGCACGTGGTGTGCCATGCACACCGCGTGCTGTCTATCTTTACCCCCCCCCGGCCATCACCGAGGGTTGTTTGGTAAACATCATTATACCCCCTGTTTATATTTTGGTGAAAAAAAAAAAAAAAAAAAAAGTAGTGGTTAGTATAAATAAATGAAAAAATAGTATTAAAAAGTAAGAAAAAAATTGTTTTATAATAAACTTTTTATTTAAATATTAGTAAAATAATAAATAATGTGATATAAAAAATAAAATTGTTTTGATATTGGTTTTTTTTTTAAAAAAAAAGATGTGAATAGTATTTGGAGGTAAAAGAGTATTTAACAAACACCCTCTAAATACTATTCATTTTATTTTTTCAAAAAAATCAACATTAAAATATTTTTACATTTTATATCACATCATTTACTTTTATATCAAATTATTTATTTTTTACTATTATTTAAATAAAAAAAATCACTACAAAATAAAAATTTTCACTTTTAATACCGATCATTATTCTTTTTATAAAAAATAAAAAATAAAAAATAACAAAATGTAAATAGTATCTTGGTGTTTGATAAACAACGTTAACACCTAAAGTAATGATAATTAGAAGCTCATGTTTTCTTTTTATTCTTTTAAAATTATTATTGAATCAAAATTGAATAATGATGTAAGAAGACATTTACCCATATTTTTAATGAAAACAAAAATAAAAAATAAAAAGTCAAAAAAAATGTTGGAGAAACGTTATTTGATCAAAATTTTACCTATTTTCAGACAATAGAAATATAAAAGAAAAGATTGTCATGATTTGTTCTGATTATCAACTTTAGAATATGATTTTATTTGTAGAATATTTTATTTGATAAAGACTTAATTTTTTTTTCCTTACTAGTATTAAATTTACTTTAATTATTTCATTTTTTTTATGAAGATTGGGTTTACTATTGCTTCTAAGATTATGTTTATTTTCTCTAAGAGTATTTCTCTTTTATACGTGTGTATATATATATATATATATATATATATATATGCTAGTTTGTAATATAAAACACAGATAATTAATTTAATTATTATTAAATTTGAGAATTTTTTTCAAGTACTATGCGGAGTTTATCTTTTTTAAGCTTAAAAAAAAAAAATATATTAGCTATTTTCATAGTTTTCATCTTGTGTTTATAAAAATATTTTCTCAGAAATAAAAACAACTTTCTTTTTATAAAAATCAAGTGGAAAATGCAAAGTGAGGGCACGATATTGTACGGCAACAATAATGCCGAAGATTTACTACAGATGATGGAAACATGCACTTACTATCAAAGCCTGCAGAGAAGTCAAAGGGCCTTGCCCTTTGGCAAGTTGTACTGAACCTTTGCCAGGAGAGTTTCTCACAAAATGGACCGGATCGATGTAGAAGACAATGCCGACAACCCACTGTTATATATTGTTATAGATAATATGTGGGTGCTTCATATTGCCCAAGTGAGAAGAGGTTTTAGTTATTGACTTGTATAAAAGTTTTATTTTATTGTCCTATATTGATAAGATAAAAGGCTCATTCTTAATCTCCCTTCTCTAAATAAAAGAACATTTTTTGTATTCAATCATTCAATAAAAGCAAGATTTAACTTATAAAATTTTAATGCATAAATATAGGCATATTGCCGAATCACTATAATCTTGTATCTCTTGTTTATTATTCAGCTTTATTTATTTAACATTATAAATTCTTTAGTAGTATAAGAGCTAATAGCTAATAGACTATAGCTAATTATTAGATTCTGGGTTAATTCTTTTGTTTTTATTTCCTATAATTTCTTTTGCTTTGTTTTGGATTGTTTCTACAATCACAGAACCTTTTGCAAGTTTATTTTCTGTAGACTACTTTCTATTGCACAGAAGTCAAGTTTTTATGTTGCACAGAGGGTCGTTTGTTGTAGTATATATGTTACAAACATTATTTTTCAGTTGTTTTGTTATTAAAACTTTGCATAGCCATTATTATTTTTTAACCGTTTAAATCATTAAAGTTTTATTTACAAAGGTTTTAATTCTTTTATTATATTGACTATTTCATACGTTGAAGACCAAGTCTTCAACCTATTGTCATAAGCTTTAAATGCATATATATAACCGTTGGAGTTAATAAGTTTTACTACATGTTATAACTACATTTTATAACAACTTTTTGGGAGTTTTTTACGTTATGACCGTTTGGTCATTAGACTTCTTTATGACATTAAAAAAGAAACTTTCCAGCACTTATATATATATATATGTTGAGCTCTAATAAGAATATATAGGAAAAATCACTTTCTTTTCTTTCCAACAAGTATTATGTTGTAAAACACTTGTTTCTTGGCATAAAGCCATATGCTATATTTTTGGTTTTTCCTAAAAATAATATTTAGAAGTCTCTCATCCACTTTGATAATTGGGTTGTTCTATTACACTTCGTTATTGGAAGTGCGTCCTTAACGAAGTTAGACGCTATAGTCTAATCCTGGGAGGTTGCGTGTCAAAGGATCCAATCGCACCGAGTTATACACTCCGGGAGGCACGAATCAACCTTTAAGGACAACGCTCATGCGTGATTTTATAGCATTGTGAGATCTTTCCATACTCTATTTTCATCTATTGTATTTTTATTTATTTTATTGTTAATTTTCATATTGTAATTATTTTATATCAATGAGAATTTGTGCACCATCCAAAATTATTTCCAACAATCTTAAAGGTTGATTCGTGATGGTTGCACAAATAATTTTATTAGTATCATAACAATAGTATCTAAACTTATTAGAAGTCAAATACTATAAGAGTTTGCGGTATACAATTCTCATACAAGAACGATGAAATTAATTCTTGGGTGGAAAGATTTTGTTGTGAAAAAATATGATAATTGATTTGCTTTTCAGAAAAAAGAGTTTAATCTCATGTGTAGGTGTTGAAAATGAAAATATTTTGATTGTAAGAGTTTTCAATTATTTGAACTCAATTCATTGATTGTCAAATAATCTTTTGTTGTTGGGTTACTATTCTTACAATAAAAAGAGTTAAGCCTTTTATGGATTTTTTAGAACTTAGCATTTTTTGTTATGTTGTGCTAAGCTTGGCTAGAAAACATCAATGTAAATTAATAATAATAACTGTGAGTGATTATTCATTTTTGTGATGGAAAAAATACATAGACGTTGTTAATTGTGTGCAGAGAATACTACATTGCTAAAGATTCTTGCAGGAAAGCATATGATAGGAAAATGAGATATGGTGCGCGTATTGAGTTGATCGGTTCTCACGACACCTAATTGGTGTGTAGTGGCGACAATCTATTTTGGAGGATATTGGTAAAATCGTTGGCTCCGCTGTGAGTTCTTAAATTATGATTCATAGATCTTGATTTATTTTTTTCAAGACATAATATACAATTTCATTTATTAAATAAATAAAAAAATTTGAAGTTATGATGGTCCTCCTTGATTGAATTAAAGCTGGTGCAAAATTTTATAATTACATGAATTTGTATATGATAAGCAGTGGCTTCTATTGATTCATCTATTTCAAAAAAGAAATAGTATCTAGCATTTATGTTAGCTATGACATGCTAGATTAGCATAAACACTATAAGTTATTTGGTAATTCCTCATATATATCATTTAGCTTTCAAATTTCTCTAATATGATGATTCAAAATAAAATATATGTGATTATTGATGTTCTTATTAAGGTTCATTTGGTATTTGAGAAATTTATCATGTCATAAGAATGATACCAATAACATATTTATGACAATGAGCCAATAATAGTTGATTATTATTTGGTTGGGCTTGATACTTTGCATATTTATTGGAGCTTTAGTTAAAAAGATTTTCTTTTAATATCTTGATAGAGCTTGTAATATGCAACTTCTATTTATAAGACTCATGTTTAAAAATCACAAGTGGTGATTACTATTTTTTAAATAGCTTTAAAAAAACTGTCAATTGATAGAAAAGAAATAAGAGTAAATGACATATCACACTTAGAGAAAAATGAGCTCATGTAAGTCATTTCTTAAAGCATTTGTGTGCTATTAATGAAAATCTATTTTATTGTGACTATTTGGTTTATTCCATTAATATTTAGCATGATAGATTTATACATGTAAATCTTGGTTACGTTAAGAGAATGAAAAGAAATTAGAATATTGGAATAAATGATGAATGCTATGATTGTCATTTTTGGGCTATTCACCAAAGTGTGGGGGGAAACCATTATTTTGTTTGTCACATTTATAAGCATTGTTTGGAGTACCTCGAAGTGTGGGGGTGTTTGGCAAATGTTATGTTATTCAAACTTAAAATGTAGAAACTTGGTTTTAAAAACCTATGATTGTGATTTTATTGGTTTTGCATGTAATAGTTCATGCTATAGATTCCTTATTATCAAAAGTGATGTTTTAGATTACAATACTATTATTGAATCTAAAAATGCTATTTTTCTTGAGCATGTGTTTCCTTTGAAAAATAAGGAAAAATTATTTCATGAATTTTCTGTTGCTTCTAATAAATTGTTGATAGTGTGTAAGAATTGAAAAGAAGCAAGCGAGCTAGAACGGAAGGAATCTCGGTAATTATTTTATTGCTTATATTGTTGATAATTATTCAATATATTATGATGAAGCAATTAAATCTCTAGTTGATGCATTTTTTGGTTAGAAGCTATAAATAATAAATTGGAATAAATTATGTCTAACCATGTTTGGGAACTCGTTGAGTTACCTCCTAAGACCAAATCAATTGGTTATAAATAGGTGGTTAAGAATAAACTTAAACCGGATGATACAATAGATAAGCATATGGTAGACTTGGTAGCTAAAAGCTACAAGTAAATGCATATGTTGATTATTTGATACTTATTTTCCTGTTACTAAAATTGCATGTATTAGAATGTTATTTGCCATTGCTTATATTTATAAACTTGTTGGACATCAAATGGATGTCAAAGTTATTTTTCTAAACAATGAAGAGATTTATATGGAGCTGCCCAAGGGACTAGTAATCCCCGGTATGGATTAAAGCAAGCTCCTAAACAATGGCATGAAAAGTTTGACAAGGTGATATTGTTTAATTTATATTTGATTAATGATGCAAGTAAATGCATAGCAAGTTTTACAATAATGAATGTGTCATTATTTGTTTATATTCATGACTTGCTTATTTTGTGACCTAACATTGATGTTGTGCATGAAGTTAAAAGATTTCTTGCATCTAATTTTGATAGGTAAGACATAGGTAAAGCGAATGTCATGTTGGACATTAAGGTTATTAGAGATAATTATTACATTATTTTATCTCAGATATATTATGCTCGAAAGATGCTTACAAGATATGAGCACTTTGATTATCCGCCTATGTTTGCACCATATGATTCAAAAATATATTTGGTTAAGAATCACGGTGATTGTGTTTTGCAAGAAAAATATGCACAAATCATTAATAGCTTGATGTTTTGACAAACTGTATATGCCTTGATATATATTACATATATTGTTAGTAGATTGAGTAGATATACTCATAATCATGGTATTGAGCATTGAGATGCTATCTCTAAATTGTTGAGATACTTTAAAGGCACAATTAATTTTGGTTTGTCATGTTGTGATTATCCTGTTATTTTGAAAGGATATTGTGATGCTAACTGGATTTTTGATTCAGATAAGCAAAGCCTACTAGTGGCTATGTGTTTACTCTGGCTAAAGGAGTTATCTCTTGGAAGTCCTTAAAAAAGAATTGCATAGCAAGGTTTACTATGGAGTCGGAGTTAATTGCCTTGGAGAAGGCAGAAACTAAAGATGAATGGCTAAGAACCTATTGGTTAATTTATTTGTCTTTATAAGCTAACACAGTTCCACCTATGTGTTTATTGTGATTTTCAGGCTGCCAAAGCTCGAGCAAATAATTTATAATAAGAAAGTGCACAATATTGTGAGGCAGCTTATTGAGACCGGTATATGTCCATGGACTTTGTGAGGTCATAAAAGAATTCTGCAGATTCTTTGACCAAGCCACTAGCAAGAAGGCTAGTGAGAGAAGCATCGAGGGGGATAGGACTGATACTCAAATCATGACACTGTGATTGATACCCAACCTCTGTGATTGGAGATCCCATGAATGAGGTTTAATGGGAAACGAAGTCACAAGTGAAATGAGGTATAGTACTGTCAATTTATGTTTATTAACTATCTTGTTGAGAAGATTAGTGATGAGTCCATCCCTATGGTGTAAGACAGTACAAGATGCAGAGTGATTAAGGATGAGCTTAAAGCTCTTAATGGATCCATAGTCCCTACCTGTTGGGATGGGGTGTTCCCTGCACACACTCTTGATGGATACCACCTATATGAGTGTGGAGTTGCTATCTCCTATGAGACTTGGGTAGGTCTCTAGAGCGCTCATGAAAGCCATTTTATGGTATAATAACAAAAGATGCAGAGTGAGTAAGGATGAGTTTAAAACTCTTAATGGGTCCATAGTCCCTACTTGTTGGGATTGGATGTTCTCTGCACACATTCTTGATGGACGCCACCTATGTGAGTGTGGAGGTGGTGCCGCCTCCTATGAGACTTTGGCAAGTCTCTAGAGCATTCATGAAACCCAGAGGCGCATGGCCTGTATAAGGCGCCAACCCGCTATAGAACAACCCAAATTTCTTTGATTTGACTTGATTTGATTTTTTATTTTTGGAGAAAGTTATGTGGGTAATAAGTTTGTTTAACTTGTGGATTTGGTTAAAAGAGTTTAACTCTACCACAATTCATTAAGTTCCTACTTATTTATCCTAGGTGCGGTTAAAACTTCCGGGTACCACATCGATGCATGCTTTCAATCTCCTTTTATTCTAATGTTTGTAACATGTGGGGGATTGTTGTAGTATATATGTTACAAACATTATTTTTCAGTTGTTTTGTTATTAAAACTTTGCATAGCCATTATTATTTTTTAACCGTTTAAATCATTAAAGTTTTATTTGCAAAGGTTTTAATTCTTTTATTATATTGACTATTTCATACGTTGAAGACCAAGTCTTCAACCTATTGTCATAAGCTTTAAATGCATATATATAACCGTTGGAGTTAATAAGTTTTACTACATGTTATAACTACATTTTATAACAACTTTTTGGGAGTTTTTTACGTTATGACCGTTTGGTCATTAGACTTCTTTATGACATTAAAAAAGAAACTTTCCAGCACTTATATATATATATGTTGAGCTCTAATAAGAATATATAGGAAAAATCACTTTCTTTTCTTTCCAACAAGTATTATGTTGTAAAACACTTGTTTCTTGGCATAAAGCCATATGTTATATTATTGGTTTTTCCTAAAAATAATATTTAGAAGTCTCTCATCCACTTTGATAATTGGGTTGTTCTATTACACTTTGTTATTGGAAGTGCGTCCTTAACGAAGTTAGACGCTATAGTCTAATCCTGGGAGGTTGCGTGTCAAAGGATCCGATCGCACCGAGTTATACACTCCGGGAGGCACGAATCAACCTTTAAGGACAACGCTCATGCGTGATTTTATAGCATTGTGAGATCTTTCCATACTCTATTTTCATCTATTGTATTTTTATTTATTTTATTGTTAATTTTCATATTGTAATTATTTTATATCAATGAGAATTTGTGCACCATCCAAAATTATTTCCAACATCGTTAACTCCATTACCGGCCATTGCTAGTCTCGGTGTTGGTACCACTCGTTTTCTCCAGTCGGAAAACGAGTGGGCTTATCTCCACCTGTCACAATAGTCCTTGGTGGTCAAAGGTCACCGTTTGCATCACCTAAGTTGTGCTGTTAGTCTCTTCTCTGCCTTCCTCAGACCATATTCTGGAAAACTAATACCAGAATTAGGTCCACAAGGTTTAGATTGAAAGATCTGTGAAACATCTGTCGCCACCAACAATCACACGCGTTTCCACGTGCCACCTGAAGATGTTGCCAGAATTTGCATGCGCCTCACGCGCTGCCACCATTATTTTTTTCCTGCAAACTCCCTCTGGCGACACCTGAACCACCGACCACACCTCCATCAGCTCTGTAACGCGCCCTCACAAGCCGTTACATGTCCCTGTTCCGACACTGTCAATTCGCCACAGCACGCCACGGTGGCCCGTTTGCTTTGCTCGGTCCTCTGTTGGAAAGATTTCGCTCTGGCGACTCCAGAACAGCCGACCACGTCTCCATCACATCTTTCACGCACCAGTTCAGCTCCATCGAGCCTCCTCCTGCCGTTCCCGGACAACCCTATGCCGGCGTCCTTTCCCTGTGTCATTTCTTCCAGCCATCACTGACCCATCACCTGTTCCAGCACCATATGCGAGAAAGACTTGGGAGAAGAGAATTGGGAAATGACAAATTACATATGTCGACCGTGCAAAAAAAAGAGGTTGCTGTTGCACATGGCTCGAGAAAAAAAAATAAAAATTAAAAGAGGCCAAAGACGTCAACAAAAGAGGTTAAACATTATTTTCGTCGGAGTCCTGATTAGCAGCACGCGTCGTGCGTGGTACGCCCACGCACGACAGTGCAAAATTTTTTTTTGTTTTCTTTTTTTTGTTAAAAAAAAATTTTTTGCACGCGGCATGCTATATTACATTATCCTTTTCGTCGAGTAGTGATAGAAATTATGCCGGCTGTTCACGGCAGGCGTAAATTTATTTGTTTTTTTTTAAAAAAAAAAAATTAAAATAATAATATAATAATATAAAAAAATTTACATCTGGTGATGCACGCCAGGTGTAAACTGTAACACTACTCTATTTTGGTCATTTGATTGGCCTACTTCATTTTCCTTGTTGGCCCATTATTTGGTGATCTATTGTTATTTGACATAGACCTATATTTCAGCCTTTGTGGTATTATTTCAAATTCAGTCTCATTTTAGCTCGTAGTTGGTTTTTTTATTTGGCCTATAGTTGGCCTCATGTATTTTGGCCTTTTATAGTGTTATTTAAAACGTAGGCCAGATCTTTGTGGTAATACTTAAAACTCAGTTCTATTTTAGCTCATAGTTGGCTTCCATGTAATGCCCATTATTGGCCCATTCCAGCCAAAAGTTGCTGATGTTCAAATCTCCGCCGTAGCTGAAGTTCACGTTCAAAAGCCGCCAATGCTTCAAATTCCGGTGCCACCACCTCCAGCCTTCTTTGAAGGAACAAACTCAAAATTTCACAAATTTTCACTTTCAATTTGAGGGAGAATGTTAGAGATAATACGTGGGTTGTCTCACATTGCATAAGTGAGGAGAGGCTTTGGCCATTAGCTTGTATAAAAGCCTCATCCTCTTGTCCTATATTGCTAAAGATAAAAGACTCATTCCTAATCTCCTCTATATAAATAAAAGAGCATTGTTTGCATTCAATTATTCAATAAAAGTAAGAAGTAGCCTATAAAATTTTAATGTGTGAATATAGACATTCTATTAAACCACTTTAACTTGTGTTTTTTTGTTTATTATTCCGCATTATAAATTCTTTCATATATATATATATATATATATATATATATATATATATATTTTGATTCCTTAAAAGTTAGCGAAAGTATTTAACCAACAGCAATTAAAATAAACGTGCAACAACTTTTCTTCCAACATTACGTAAGTGCTTTCGTGGGAGCTTGACATCACCTATCAAGTCATGCATATCTGGATGGTGTAGAATATGTGACTTGTTTTTCACAAGTCTTAAATTGATCATCAGCAATAACTCTTCTGATAGACTTGGGAATGAAATGCCGGAGGACGATGGATCCAAACATTTTAGTGGCAGTAGCTTTCAATGGCCATGCCGAAAGTATTTAACCAACAGCAATTAAAATAAACGTGCAACAACTTTTCTTCCAACATTACGTAAGTGCTTTCGTGGGAGCTTGACATCACCTATCAAGTCATGCATATCTGGATGGTGTAGAATATGTGACTTGTTTTTCACAAGTCTTAAATTGATCATCAGCAATAACTCTTCTGATAGACTTGGAAATGAAATGCCGGAGGACGATGGATCCAAACATTTTAGTGGCAGTAGCTTTCAATGGCCATGCCGAAAGTATTTAACCAACAACAATTAAAATAGACGTGCAACAACTTTTCTTCCAACATTACGTAAGTGCTTTCGTGGAAGCTTGACATCACCTATCAAGTCATGCATATCCGGAAGGTGTAGAATATGTGCTTGTTTTTCACAAGTCTTAAATTGATCATCATCAATAACTCTTCTGATAGACATGGAAATGAAATGCCGGAGGACGATGGATCCAAACATTTTAGTGGCAGTAGCTTTCAATGGCCATGCCATGCCACCTTTAACTTTAATAATGTCTGAAAGCTACGTAGGTACAACTTTTACATGTTTTATAGCTTCAATAATTCACATTCTTAGGACTAGAAAGCTTAAATTATTAAATTATTAATTTTCTTAAAAGTTTAAGCAAATAGAAAATTTTAAATTTAATCACTTAATCAATACTTTAACATTTTTCTTAATGTGTGATTTCAAACTCTTTTTTAATAAGTAAAGCCTAATACGTGAAATATTTAATTTCAATGAGGGGTGAATTAATGGAGTCAAAGTTTGATATCAGAACATTTTACTATTGTATCATGTTGAAATATATAAAATGTAAAATAATAAAATATGAAAGAAAAAGAAAAGAGAGAGTGGAAACATATAATAGACTGACTTGTGAGTCTCTATCACATTGACCAAACTTTCCCATACACAAGAGTCTTATGTGTACTCCAAGAAAAACTACTATTTTTACTAGAGTCAAACCAAACGCGTCAAACTAAGACACTCGTATAAGCAGCATGCAGCAAAAGCTAACCATGAGCTCTGATACCAATTGTTAAATTACCAATTTTTCTAAAAATTTAAGCAGATAAAAAAAGGTAAATTTATTCACTTAATGATCAATATTTTAACACTTTTGCTTATCCATTTGCTAATTCCTAACTGAAAAATGCTATGCCGATTCCAAAAACTTGTTTATTACAATTTATGCGGAATTAATATTATGAAGCAATAAACAATTCAATCACCCAAAATATATAAAGCAATAAAGAGGCAGACACATATTTTGGTTACGAAGAAGAAACCTTTTAAAAACCGATCTAAAAGTAAAACCTCTCCGGGGCAGCCAAACCCAGGAAATCACTATCAAAAGATTATCCACAAATTATAGACACTAAGAACACTTACAACAATTTGCCAGACCTTGACTCTGTAAGATCGACAAGCCTACAACTCGTCTTCTTGCTCACAATTTTCTTCAACGTGATTCTCATTTACCGAACTCTTCCAATAGACTTCTCAACCGTAGATTTATCAAAGAAATAATTAAAACTCTAAGAGATTCAATTTAACGCTCACCACATATGATCTCTCTTAGCACAGCCTCCGACGAACTCTCTGGGAGTGAAAATTCGTACTTCTCTCTTCTATAATGATGTATATATACCCCCGACAAAACCCTAGACCTAACCCACTTAAAATCACGTTTTTGGGCCTAAAACTTACGGGGTGTCCGGACATGTTAATGGGCTGTCCGGACACGGCTTTGAGGAGCAAAATTTGAGTTTCTGGAAATGAGGTCCGGACCCGGGGAAGGCATGTCCAAACATGGGTGAAACAGCATTCTGGAAATGCTGTCCAGTTTTGATCAACTGCTCCAATCGATGGGCATTGTGGTCTGATTGAGCTGAAATTTTGCAGGGATGTTCATAACACATGAATCTACATTATGAACGGTGGAGATTGGATTCTGAGCATTTTATATCAGTGTTTGAGCCCGTAAACAGTAACCTCTGTATTTTGAAACTGAATTAAGCCAACACAAGAACTAACACTAACTTTTGCAACTTTTCTTTTAGCTTTTATGCTATTTCTTCTTGTATTTGGAATCTCTGACAATTTTATTTTGGCCGGCTACTAGCTATCTGTCTTCGTGTTTCCATTAAGGGTGAGTATCGGCGGAATCCGTCGCGGTAGGAGATTGTTTGTCCATCACTCCCTGCCTTTAGTATTTTCACCAACTTTATCTAGTTAATCAAATCTAACCAATTTAACACTGTAGCCTGAATTACAGAATTAATTATAATATATATTTGAAACCATAGATATAAAAGCTTCCTGATATCAATGAAACTTTACGAATACAATATTTTGAGTAAACAAAAAAGCTGAGACACGAAAACAAATTTTTACTGTGAAAGCAAATAAAATATAGGGAATGCCATTCATGAATAATGGCCTTAAAGTAATGATTTGCCTTTGCAATTAACAAAAGATTCCATAAAAATCAACTAACAATTAAACCAGCAATGCAAATATATAATTAGAGAAGATCGAGAACTAAAATCACGGGTTTGTTTATGTGTGCAATCTAAATAAGATAAAGTTAATTAATATATTGTATGGAATATTGTGATTTATTTTTTATGCTAGGAATCAATTATCAATCCCACTATAATAAAGATGAATTTCTTGAGGAGTGACTACACCTTCTTTTTTTTTTTTTTCTTTTTGTTTTTTCTCACAGTTTTTGTGTGTTAGAAATATTAGGGGATTTTTTTTTTTTTTACATGAAATATTAGGGGATTTGATTTAATTGTAATTAATTATAATCTCTTATAATCAAATCTGATGATACCATAAAGATCATTATAGCGCATCAAGATGACAGAAATTTTTTTCAAACCATTTTGAAAAAAATATCTTCCAACCAACTTCAATAAGTGCTAAGTGTTATCTCTTACATTTTTTTTTAAGAATAACTTCACTGAAAACTCTTGAACTTTCACTCGATTTGACAAATCCTCTCGAACATTAAAATCTCTCAATTTAGTCTCATAAACATTCAATTGCAATCAATTTGAACCCCTCCGACAGATTTTCAACGTTAAATGGCGTCTATACCCCTAACTTTTTTTTAAAAATTCCAGCTTTACCCTTAATTCCAAAACATTTTTTTATTTAAAAAAAATCAGGGATATTTTAGTCTTTTTTAGTATTTCTAACGGCTAAATTTGACGAAGTAGTTCAAATTCTGAGTAATTTAAAGTTTAAGGAACTAAATTGAGAAATTTTAGAATTTAAAAGTATTTGTCAAATCGAGTGAAAGTTCAAGAATCTTTAATAAAATTACTATTTTTTTTTAATATTCTTAACAATTATTTATTGTCATTTTACTAATTCAAGAATATAAAAATTAATTTTTTTAAAATTTAAATATATTAAAAGGCACTTATCACAAACCTATTTAAAAGAAATTTGTGTCGCATCAAAATAAACTTTTCCTCTCTGCTCATATCTCTCTCACCAAGAACAATAAATAAACGTGCATGTATCTTTCTTCCAAGTATATTACGTGAGAACTGAGAAGTGCTTTCGTGGGAGCTTGACGTCACTTATAAAGTCATGCATTGGAGACAACGAAGCCAGTTGTCATAAGATACAGAAGCAGGCATTATCAATCTACCTACATTCAACCATTATCAATGCAAACAAATTACGATCAAGTGATCAGACTATAACAACGGGCCCTCCATGTGATCCTGCGGAACCTGTACGTAGGTACAATGATGCATGCGCGCAAACAGTTGAGAAATGCATAAGAGCATCTCCAAAAATAAATTGTAATTTAACTACTTAAAATATCACATTTTTTAATTTAACTACTACTTTTTCGCAATGAACTTTAATACTCTCTATGTTACAATGTCTATTTTATTTAAATATTACTTTTAATCTATTTTTATTATTTTTTCCACTCCTCTCTCTCTCTCTCTCTCTCTTATTACAAATTGTATTGAACCACCTAAAACCACCATTTTGGATAAATCGAACCATTTGAAACCCATCAAGGTGGTGTATGGCAGACAAAACTCCATGGGTGGCCGAGTTCTGGCCGCCGGTTGTGCACCGGTCTTTTCCGCCGGTTGTTCTGATCGAATAGATCGAAACCTAGAAAAGCTTTCGGCCACTGATCGTTTGGCCGTTGGGCGGCAGTCCTACAGGGACAGGGAGAGATGAGGCATTGAGGGAGAAAAGAGATGAGGAGGCGCTGAGGGAGAAGAAGGAAGCGTGAGGGAGAAGGGGAGAAAGAGAGAGGAGAGAGAAAAGATTAAAAAAATTGAAGGAAATAAAAAATATAATTAAATAATAGTTACATATGCTACAGTGAACTTTCATATTTGAAAGTTCACTAATATGAAAGTTCACTGTAGCATCTCTAGACAAAAATGCTATTTTACAGCACCGCTGGAGGAAGAAAAAATGCTATTTTAATTAAAATGTTAGTTTACATGGTATCTTGGAGATGCTCTAAGGGGGTAAAGGGTAATCAAACCTGTCAAAAAATACGGGTAAATTGTAAAGAAAATATTGGAACTTAATTATGATCGTTTGTATTAAATTATCATTTATTTAAAAAAATTAAAATGATAAAAAAAAATAATAATAAAATTATGGTACGTTTAGTACATAGAATGGCTATTCTAATAGAAAAAAGCATACAAATTTTATTAGGAATGGAAGAATGTTGAATAATATAGCCTTAGTGTTAGAGTATATATGATAAGGCTCCAACACATGAAATAGCTACTCCTATTGCTTATGAGGGAATGACTTTCTTAAATTGAAGAATAACTATTCCAAGGCTATTTAATTTCATATTTTTTTTCATCTTCAATAAAAATTATTCATTTTTTTAATGAAATAGCAATTACTCGTGTTAGATTATTATATTTCCGCGATATTATATTCCTGTAATATTTTCAATATATTACGAAAATATTTGATATCGTACTCATTATTGTAAAAATGCTGATTTTATATTATTTTGTAATTATTGTATTTTCTTTCTTTTAGGGCCTCATTCAACTATAAATATGTCATTCTATTATATAATTGAACACATATCAGAAATACAAATTTCTTCTCTACAATTATCTTTCTGTTGTCTTTTTCTACATGGTATCAAAGCCACCGTTTTCTTTGTGCCTTTTTTAAGCCTCCGTTCCCCGTCCGTACAATTTTCTTGTTTTTTCGTTTGAGCGTTCTCTTTGGTGGTTCTTTCTGTTTCAACAATACACCAAACGCTTGTTGCGGTTGTTTCTGTATGTGACGGAAGTTGTAAAGGTCTTGTTATTCAAAATCGGAATATTTGTGTGAAACGAAGTGTGCCACGCGCCGCCACCACCCAGAACGCGCTGCCACGCGCCGGAAACCCTGTCTAAGTGTGAAAATCAATTGTCGCACTCGCTCCATGCGCCAGGCCTATAGTCCTGCGCCACACTAGATTACTGCCTGCTAGTCTGTATTACTTGCTGTATACCGCGTCACACTGGATCATTGCTCGCAGGTGCACCATAGCTGCTGTACGCGCGCCACACCAGATTGCTCCCTGAGGCTGTACCTGCACCTCTGTCACACCGGATTACTGCCCTCAGGTTAATTTATTTAATATTTTCTATTTTTCAAAAAAAAAAAAAATTTTTTAAAATGTCTACCAATCTTGATAATATTGTCCCACTGACAATATTTTAGATGGTTCCAATTATATGTTGTGGGCTCAAAATATGGAAGTTTTTTTTAGAGGGAGGAGATTATGGCGTTATGTTTGTGGAGAAACTGTTGCACCCACACAAAAAGACGGTGAGTCAGCCGACAAATTTATCAGTTGATTTGAAGATTGGGATAGTGCAAATTATAGGATTATTTATTGGTTTATCAATACTTCAATTCCTTCCATCCACAGTTTGCTCCCCAAGCTTGGGAATGCAAAGGCTGCCTGGGAGTTTTTGGCAAAGCGATACAATTGTACTTATGTTGCCTCACTAGAATTTCAGATTGAAACTAAACTCTATCAGACACGTCAGGAGCCAAGTCAGTCTAGTGCTGATTTTTATTCTCAAACTAATAGTCTTTGGGAGCAATTATCCGCTGCAGATCCTCAACTGAAGCATCCTGAAGATGTCAAAATATTTGCAAAGTATCAGGATCGTCGGAAGTTTATGCATTTCATGATGGCTCTTCGTGCGGATTTTGAACCTACTCGGGCTTCTCTCTTACACCGCAATCCCCTTCCCACGTTGGAAGCTGCTGTAACAAAACTTATTTCTGAAGAGACTCGACGGTCCACTATGCACTTGCAATCTCCAGTTATGGTTTTTGCTGCTACACCTCAGAGTGTTCCTAGATTTCCTCCTAGAAAATCCACACCATAGTCTTCCTCTATGAAGATAATTTGCAACTATTGCAAGCAGCCTGGTCACTCTATTGCTAATTGCTACAAGCTCCAAAACAGACGTCAGTCACGAGCTCCTTTCCAACAAACAACCGCAGTTGTTTCATCTGGTTCCTCTGCACCTGCATCTTACACTGAGAACCCATCTCAATCCTCTGCTCTCACTGCATCTGACGTTGAGACATTAATCCATCAGGTTCTATCTTGTTTCTCTACTGCCTTGTCCGTCACATCAAGTAAAAATTCATGGTTCATCGACTCTGCTTGCTGTGATCATATGACCCCTAACCCCACTTTATTTTCCCAAAAGTCTGCCCTTTCTCCCAATCCTGTCATTTATACTGCTGATGGTTCTAGGTTAACTGTTAGTCATAGTGGATCTATTTCTTCACCTAATTTGTCTATTGATAACACATATCTTGTTCCCCAATTGTCATTAAATCTTCTTTCAGTTGGCCAACTTTGTGAACTAAGTTTAGAGTTGACATTTTCTAACAGGGGTGTTGATGTGCAGGATCCACAGACGGGTCAACTAATTGGGACCGGCCGTAAGATTGGACGTCTTTTTGAGCTTTCATTATTGCAAACTCCTACTCACTTAGCAGTTGCTGTCACAACACTCACTGCCTCTTCCAACTTATGGCATTCAGGTTTAGGTCATGCCTCTTTACCACGTGTCCAACTTCTTGCATCTCAAGGTCATATAAGATCAGTAGATGTAAAATCTTTTGGTTGTGTTTCTTGTCATCTTGGAAAACAAACACATTTATCTTTTAATAAAAGTGAGTCTTCATCTTCTGCGCCATTTGATTTGGTTCATTCTGATATTTGGGGCCCTGCCCTTGTTCCCACTGAGGGGGGATCTAGCTATTTTGTTATTTTTCTCGATGATTATTCTCATTATACTTGAATATATTTATTACAGTATCGCTCTGAACTCACTCAAGTTTATCAAAATTTTCATCAAATGGTACAAACCCAATTTTCTCGTATCATCAAAAATTTTCGTTCAGATAATGGTATGGAGTATAATGAGAAATCTTTTCAAAATTTTTTAAAACAAAATGGGACCCTCTCTTATCGTTCTTGTCCTTACACTTCTCAGCAAAATGGGCGTGTAGAACGCAAACATCGTCACATCTTAGACACTGTAAGAGCTCTTCTCATCTCTACCTTACTTCCTGAACGCTTTTGGGGTGAGGCTGCTCTCACTGCTATTTACACGATTAATCGTGTGCCTTTTCTGACTATTCACAACCAAACTCCTTATGAGCGCTTGCATGGTAGCACACCTAACTATTCTTTACTTCGCGTATTTGGTTGTATTTGTTTTGTCACTCTTCCTCCACATGAGCGTACTAAACTTGAACTCCATTTTCACTTGTGTTGCTTCCTTAGTTATGGCATCACTTAAAAAGGTTATAGCTGCTATGACCCCATTGCCCGATGACTTAGGATCTCTCGCCATGTGGAGTTCTGCGAACATAAAATGTTCACCAGTCAAATGCACTTTCCGCATTCCTCCTCTACATATTCTCCTGTCTTCACTGACCCCTCTATTGTCTTATTTCCTGGATCATCTGCAGATAACTCAAGCTTATTGGATGAACCTTCTACAGTTGCTTCTAATTTGCCTGATTTGACTACAGATCCTCCTGCTGCATCACACATTCCCGAGCCCTCTCATGAACCTCATCGCTCCGATAGGGTAAGAGCACCATCTGCCTATCTCCATGATTATCATTGTTTTTCTGTTCTTGCTAATCTTCATGAACCTCACTCTTATCGTGAGGCTAGTGTTGACCCTCTTTAGCAGAATGCTATGTCTGATAAACTAGATGCTATTTCTAAAACCCATACATGGGACTTGGTGGATTTGCCTCTTAGGAAGTTTGCAGTGGGATGTAAGTGGATTTATAAAATTAAAACTCGTGCAGATGGATCTGTGGAACGCTATAAGGCTTGTCTTGTTGCGAAAGGATTTGCTCAGGAGTAATGTATTGACTATGAGGAGACTTTTGCTCAAGTTGCTAGACTGACCTCTGTTAGATCCTTACTTGCAGTTGCTACTGTTCGTCATTTGCAGTTATTTCAGATGGATGTTAAAAATGCATTCTTCAATGATGATCTTACAGAAGAAGTCTATATGCACCCTCCACCTGGCTATCACCATCCGCCACACAAAGTTTGCAGACTTCGTCGGGCACTTTATGGTCTCAAACAGGCTCCTCGTGCTTGGTTTGCCAAGTTCAGTTATGTAGTTGCTCAACAAGGCTTTGTTTCTAGTTCTTATGACTTAGGTCTCTTTCTTCGGATTACTGATAATGATACTATCTTTATCCTTCTTTATGTAGATGATATGATTATTACTGGTGATGACATTTTAAGCATCCGTGCTCTTCAATCCTTCCTTAGCCAAAATTTTGAAATGAAGGACTTAGGGACACTCAGTTACTTCCTTGGTCTTGAGGTTATCTCGAGTAATGATGGTTATTATCTCTCTTAAGCCAAATATGCATCTGATCTACTTTCTCGAGTAGGTCTGACAGACAGTAAAACAGCGAGCAGCCCCCTTGAGACCAATGTCAAACTTCTAGCCACAGATGGTGAGCCTTTATTAGATGCTACTCTTTACAGGCAGCTAGTAGGTAGTCTCATTTATCTTATTATTACACGGCCTGATATTGCCTATACTGTTCATTTGGTGAGTCAATTTATGAGTGCACCTCGATCTACTCATTATGTTGCTGTTCTTCGCATTTTGCGCTATGTCAAGAGCACTATGTTTTATGGTATTCACTTCTCTTCTCATTCATCGCTTGAGCTCCGGGCCTACTCTAATGCTGATTGGGCTGGTGATCCTACTGATCGTCGCTCTACCACTGGATATTGTTTCTTACTTGGAACTTCTCTAATTTCATGGCTCAGTAAGAAACAATCTGTTATTGCTCGATCTAGTACTGACCCTGACTATTGTGCTCTTGTTGACACTACATCTGAACTTTTCTGGTTACGATGGCTTTTGTCCGATATGGGTGTTTCTCAGTCCACTAGTTCTCCTATTTATTGTGACAATCGGAGTGCTGTACAGATTGCTCATAATGATGTTTTCCATGAGTGCACAAAACATATCGAGATTGATTGTCATTTCATTTGCCATCATCTTCAGCATGGTATTTTACATCTTCATTCCGTCACTTCTGCAGATCAATTGGCTGACATCTTTACCAAATCTCATTCACCGGGACGACTCAATGATCTTATCTCCAAACTTAAGTTGGCTTCGCCCCTTAGAGTTTGAGGGGGGATGTTAGAATATTAAGAAAATTACAGTTTACCCCCCCAAAGTTGACAGCGTTTTTCAATTCGAACATCAAAGTTTTAATTTTTGCAATCCACCCCCACAAAGTTTCAATTTTTTTCAATTCGACCAATATTATCCAAAAATTCCCATATTGCCCCTGATTTTTATTTTTTTCTGAAAAAAAAACAAATTTGGGGGTGCAAAAATGGCTAGATGGGCAAAGGGTGGCTACGACCACCCAATTTTATTTTTTTTTTAAAATTTTTTTATGAAAAATAAAAAAATAAAAAATTAGGGGCAATATGGGAAGTTTTGGATATAATTGGTCAAATTACAAAAATTTGAAATTTTGGGGGGGTGGATTGCAAAAATTGAAACTTTGGTGTTCGAATTGAAAAACGCTGTCAACTTTAAGGGGGTAAACTGTAATTTTTCCTAGAATATTATATTTCCGCAATATTATATTCCCGTAATATTCTCAATATATTACGGAAATATTTGATATCGTATTCATTATTGTAAATATGCTGATTTTATATTATTTTGTAATTATTATATTTCTTTTTTTTTAGGGCCTCATTCAACTATAAATATGTCATTCTATTGTACAATTGAACACATCAGAAATACAAATTTCTTCTCTACAATTATCTTTCTGTTGTCTTTTTCTACAACTCATACTAAATATAACCTTAATCTTTCAATTAATATTTTAAAAAACCAGGTCCATCCCTATGAGAGGAAAGAGATTGTTATCGAAAATTTCGGCTCTTTTTCTTTTTTAACAAATGAGTTATCTTCATTGATATAAAATCAATCTAGAGCAAAATGCTCCATCATACAATGTCAAGGATATAAGTGAAAAACTTTACGGCCCTACCACTACTATTTATAACATACCCATGCCAATAGCTCTCGGCTCATTACTAGCTACTACATAGTGAGTTATCTTCATTGATATAAAATCAATCCGAAGCAAAATGTTTCATCATACAATGTTAAAGATACAAATTGAAAATTTTACGGGCCCAACACTACTATCTATAACATATTCAATAACCTCTCGACTCATTACTATTCCATATATAGTGAGTGATCATATTTTTCTGACCAGTGTGAACCGCTAAACAAGAGGGATCGAGATGGACAACTAAAGTTTAGCTAATAAGCAGTACTACATATTCTGTTTTTAATAAATATTAATGTTTTCAAACTTGGGGGAATGTCAGTTTCAAGTATGATGAGCAAACGTTTGAATTTTATTACATTTTCATAGCTAGGCTCAATTAAATCAAAATTTAATAGTTATAGCATTTATAACTTATTAATCACTAAAATGATGACTTATCGTTTTTAAG